>JAKCPI010023236.1:0-23070 GCA_023213315.1 Euborellia annulipes | reverse complement strand
CTCACGGCACCCCTTAGCCATTCTCGCGGCCGGGGCACACCTGTTGGGAACCACTGTTCTAAATTATTCTGATTGTTCAAATGTTTATAATAATTTTTACTTTCTCTTACCCTTATATTGTATATAAAAAGAAAGTATTGGATTAATGTCAGATTTGGATGGAAATACATATTTTGAGGTCTCTAGAGTCCACAATTACCGAAGATAAGAGAAAGTTGTGTGCTGTGCGGACAGTCACTCCAGGTTTTTTTTAACTTACATTTTCTATACTACAAAAGAGAGGTTTGGCCCGACCCTTACTCTCCACCCATCATCATCATTTCCCAACTTTATTACTTTTCTAATCTTCTAGGATTTTGGAAAGATTTCATTTTTGAATGATTCTATAAAAATAGTTATCTTTTTTAGAATTGTCCTTTCTCTTTCTCTCTTTTTTTATGTGCCTTTAATATCTTTTTATGATAATAATCGTAGGAATATTATGAGATCATCACATCACAACTCTTTCATTGGTTATCCATAGAGTATAAAAAAAATATTTCATGTTCGTTTTTTATATTTAGTCTGTAAATTTAGCCAGTGGAGGTGTCTCCCCTCCTCATTCACATACTGAGCTCAGGGAAAACAGGCGCAATAACTCATTTGCACTCTATAACATAGAACACATTTCAACTATCACTATAATAACATATATATACCGATATATTATCTATAATAAAATCAACAAAATATTGATGGGTTTAATTTCATATTCATGATGAGAGCCCTAATGCTCTGAAGAAGGTCCTAATCAGGACCAAAACGTCAGCAGTGAGGGGAAATAAATTAGTATTATTTACTCTCTTTTTTTTTATTCTACCTACAATCAATACACACAGTTATAAATCTTCAAATAAAAAAAAATATAAAAATCTGGTGTGACTGATTTCACAGCACGCCTTCTCTTGTCTTTGGTAATTGAAAGTTGTGTACTGTGCAGACCCAACGGATTTTTGTGTCGAGATATATTTAGTTTCCCATAGTACCTTAGTTCCAAACTTGACCACTTGCGTTTCATAGATGGCGGTGAACTACGAATGCTTCCATTGGAAAAAATCTGAAATACTACATCAGTGAAGTGAACTTCAAACACATTTTAAGAAAAACTTATTAATATTCTCAGAAGAGAAGGATGGGAATCCTCCTGGGAAACAGCAGGTGAAATAAAAAAGGTTATGTTTTGTCGCCGACGTTTCGAGAGCAAATAGCACTCATCTTCAGGGCACGCAGAATTGTCAAAAATAAGTGCAGGTGTGTGTACAACATATTATTAACAGCTATGCGACCGAAACTGCATTAAAACAGCAAGTGAAGTGAGCAGATCACTGCATTAAAACAGCAAGTGAAGTGAGCAGATCACTGCATTAAAACAGCAAGTGATCTGCTCACTTCACTTGCTGTTTTAATGCAGTTTCGGTCGCATAGTCGTTTGTTGAAAGTTTTAGTTATTTGCACACTTTTAAAACGATGCAATATAATACAAACATGTTGAAACATGATAATAATATGGTGTATCACACTACCTGTACTTATTTTTGACAATTCTGTGTGCCCTGAAGATTAGTGCGACTTACTCTCGAAACGTCGGCGAGAGAATATAACGTTTTTTATTTAACCTGGCTGCTGTTTTTCCAGGAGGATTCCTATCCTTCTCTTCTAATTGAATGCTGTATATCTACAGTCATTAAACTCAACAAACTTATTAATATATTTTTCTAAAGAACATCTATGAATTTTAATCAAAATCGTTCGACTAAATTTTGAGAAATTCGAAAAAAGGTACTTCAGTAAAGTACTTTTTGGCCGATTTTGTTCAAAAGCTTATTTTCAGGAGGGTGTCTAACTTAAATATAAAATTTCAACCTCCTAGCTCATTTCCTTCATGCCTTAAATCATCGGATATAGACAGACCATATTGCGGGACCCAATAGGCTAAAGTTTCAATCTCGGTCGAGAAGCTCTGAAGATGGTCTCGACCGAGACCGAAACGTTAGCTTACTAGCTGTTTTTCATCCTGCAACAACCAATCCTGCAATCCTCTCAACAACTAAATTTATCAATCTATCAAACTCAATGTGTGGTACATGTGAGAACAAACAAGAAAACCCGGTTTTTTGAGTGATATCGATTATGTTTTTAATAAAGTAAATTACTTCATACCAAAATGGAATAATTCTCTCTTGTTCCTTAAGATGAAAAATATCTCAATAAGAAGTAGAGCATCGATAATTAAAATATGGTTTGATTAAAAGCGTCGAGACGCTCTTCTTTTCGTGCCTTGCCTCACAATATTCCTCTATACTATAAGGATTTTCTCTCTCGTTCCTTTTACTAACCGAAAGCCTCGCGTGGCGAATAAAGCGACTAAATTGCCGGATTAAACCCCGGATAATTAATAGGAAATAGTGAATTAACCCCGTAAACGCGCCCCTCCTGCCAATTGGCGGCTAATGACGTCAGCGGCTTTATTGTCCTCCCCCACCACTTGCGCTCCTGTCAATGAGCTTCTATCTCTTATTTTCCTTTCATAGACTGACTGACTTCACACCAAAACCATTTTGTCTAATTAACACTTTTATTTCCACTTTCAATCAATCCTTTGATTTTATAAATCTTCTTAAAAATAAACAAAAATAACTAAATAACGTTATCTCATTTAATTAATTGGAATACTTTTTTTTCGGATTTAAATTTAAATCCCTGTTTATTTGATATATATATTTTTTTTTTTCTAATGTTTTATATGTTCATTTGGAAAATTTTTTCATCTTTTTCATTTATGATGACTTCTTTTGAATATTTTTATACATAAGTGGCCATCCATTAATTACGTCACACCTAAAAGGGGGGAGAGTATCACCAGAATGTGACATTATGTGACAAGGGGCAGGGGGGGGTGAAAAACCTTGTGACGTCACATTTCAAAATTCGAGATGCCCAAACGCGAAATTTATAGGTGAACAAAAAAAATTTTAATATTTACGAACGCAAACTATACAGTATTTTGGGGGTCCAAAGTCGATGGACACAAGATGATTAATTTTTGTATTTTTAATTAGAATAATTAGGTGTCTATTATTAATAAAATTTGAAAATGTGTGACGTCACATCAGAGGGGAGGGATTTTTAAAAATGTGACAACCTGTGACAAGGACGGGCGGAGGGGTTAAAAACTCTTGAAATTCGTGTTACGTAATTTATGGATGGCCCCTAAGGCATTTGAAAAAAAGATGGGAAAAAGGAATATTTCTTTGGACCGATCAGCAAGTATTTTTTCTTTTGGGCAGTAGGAACTAAAGCGGTTAGGGTTTAATTGTTAAAAGGTGGTATAGCTATATTTAATTTCCACCAATAGCCTATATTAAAATTCAAGATGCAAAATTTATAAACATACAAAAATAATTTTGACATGACAACGTCTTACAACGTATATGTGAATAGTGGCCGGGTAGGGAGGCATGCACGAAAAAGTTTAGCGGCTTTTTATATTGTGTTACTTTATAAATATTATTATTTGAAATAACTCTAAAAAAAAATAAAGGAAAAATAATTTTCACAGGCGGAAAAATATCTCCCGGAAAATTTAGGTTCCGCGGAAAAAAAAAATTTCCGAAGACGGCAAAAATTTCGTGTCTCTAAAAACAAAAAGGTAAAATAATTTTCACTGGCGGGTAAAAAAATTTTCTACGGGGTAGAAAACTTAGGTTCCGAGAAAGAAAAAATTTTTAAAGCGCGGCAAAAATTTTGATTCTTTAAGAAAAAATTTTTGAGTTCAGCCCCCCCCCCCCCCGAGAAAATTTCTGTATACGCCCCTGGTTGTAAGGCGTCAATTACTGTTTTGCATCGGGGCGTCAAAATCCTAGAACCGGCCCTGATTATAGGATCATGGAACACATCTATTCACATCTATTACTTTGTTTTTCATTTCAAATCGAAAGAAATATGTCTCATAACGATCAGACACCAAATAAAATGTTTATTTACGAGTACTATTAAAATGTTTAATGTCAAAAAATCCAGTGAGAGAGCCCCTTTGAATTAACTACTGTAAATTCTTTCCTACTTTTTTTTTTTTATTTATTTATATTCGACTGCTGCCTTTTTAAAGTGAAACTTTTATTTGATCCTCTCAAATTTTTTAGCTCTTGCATGTCGCGTTACAAGCCGTGACGTCAAGCCGTGGCGAAAAAAATACGAAAGTTGAAATTTAATATATATGACGAATTATAAAAAATAATTGAGATTTAATTATTCAATTTTTAAATTGATCAAATATAATTTTTAAAATAATTCAAATCTTCAATTGTTAAATAAATATTGTTCTCAGTTTTAAACATGGGTCTATTGATTTCCCATTATCATTTCCATTTTCCAATTATTAAGTTAAGATTAAAAACGGGATTTTAATACCCTTAATTAAATAATTTTCTGAAAATTTTCATTTTAACGCCTACGATCCGAAAAAAGTTTCACTTGTATCGTGGTTTCATTAAAACCACACAATGATTTTTTACATTTAAATTGTATAACTTTTTTTTATAAAAAAAAAGTAAATAAATAAAAATTATTGTGTGGTTTTATGAAACCACGATGCAAGTGAAACTTTTTTTATCCTAGGCGTTTAACTGAAAATTTTCAGAAAATTATTCAATTAAGGGTATTAAAATCGAGTTTTTAATCTTAACTTAATAATTGGGAAATGGGAGATCAATAGACGCATGTTAAAAACTGAGAGCAATATTTATTTAGTAATTGAACATTTGAATCATTTTAAATTATTTAAAAAATTATATTTTATCAATTTAAAAATTGAATTAATTAAATCTCACAATTATTTTTTATAATTCGTCATATAGGCCTATATTAAATACAAAAATAGGAATTAATCATATTTTTGTCGTCAAGGGCCGCTTGACGCTTGCAACGCGACATGCTGATAAAAGAGAGCAAAAATTTGAGGCCATCAAATAAAAGTTCCACTTTAAAAAAATATTTTCAAAATATTGTCATTTTGTGAAATCTTTCTTTGAAAAGAAACGAATTCTATTTGTCCATACGAAAGCTTTGATTTTCAAAATTAATAACTGACTACTGAGTGAGAGAGAGAGAGAGAGTGGGAAAGACTTTGAAATAGAGTGAGATCGCCACCCTCCGGGGTTAATTAACGGGGCTCAGGGTGTAGAAAGAGAGAGAAGGCATTCAATTCAATAAACACCCTTGCAAAAGAGGTAGCAGCTACAGTATTCACTTTGCTTGCCTTCATTCTATCTAATTAGAAACCGTGTTTAAAAATAAAATATTTTCTTAGAGAGGAGTTTGATATCATCTCTATGAAATCCTTTTAAGTTTTCATTTTAATGAGCCTTGAAATTCTACTTTTTCTTTTTTAACATGCACACAGGCTAATTTAGGAAAAGAGTTTGCTTGTTATTGTTATAATTGCCGTATTTAAAAGAAGATGTTGCTAATTTAATATCATTACGGTAACTAACTTTAATATTTATTCATATTATATTTAAAAACTTTAATAGAGACGTAAAAAAAAATTTCATTTAGGAATTCTCTCTAATAATATTTTGATTAAGCATTTTTTACGTTTGATTCAATGAATTTTGTTAAATATTTGTCAAATTTATTAGATTTTTTTTTTTTTTTTTCAATAAATTTCAAAAAAAAAAATATAGAGTAAGGTGGGGCAAAAGTCCGCAGTTTTTCTTTGGGAATTTTTTTTGACCTTCCTATGAAAGATACAATAAAAATAGGAACATCCCCTGAAAGCCTGGTTAATTGGCTATCTTACATAATTTTTTTGGTTTCCAATTCGGTAGCATAAGAGTAGGAGAGGTATTTAAACAAAAATTTTCATTTGCGGACTTTTGCCCCACCGAGGGGGTAAAAGTCCGCACTAGCGGAGCAAAAGTCCTTAGGTGCAAACAATTGCCCCTGCAGCGAACAAACTCTCGAACCAGGGTATAAAAAAGACTTAATAAGAAATACATTAGGTATAGGTATGTTTTATGTATTCATTTTATTTATTAGAAATACACAATAGGCCTTATAACAATTAGTCCCCAGTAAGATTGAAGTTCATAATCTGCATAAACATTTCGGGTCGTGGTCGTTTCCCTAGGCTCATTAATCCGATAAAATACTTGATAGGGGTATTAGAAACCCAGAAACTACTAGGTAGGGGTATTAGAAACTCGAATACCATTGGGTGACATTTGTTCCATTGGAGATCCATTGGGCCTTTTGCCCCGTCGAGGCCGCGGACTTTTGCCCCATTTAGCTATTTTCACCGAAGTGTCACAAAAATTTTTTATTGTTAACTGTAGAGAAAAAAAAGGTTTTAAAATATTTATTTAGGGTTATCAGCTTGCAATCAAAGACATTAGACAGTTAGAAAAGTGCATGCTGGTACATGTTGCAACCATGAGAATTTCCATAAATGTTAGATGGAAGGTGACAAAAACATAAATTTGCTCATTGTTAACAATCGGCTTTAAACACGTTATTGAATTTCGAATCATCGTCTGCTCTTGTTGTTAGCAACCTAACAAAGTTGTTTAGAACAACGCCAAGTCTTCCGGGGATTTTAAAATGAGGATTCGGACTTTTGCCCCGTGCGGACTTTTGCCCCACCTTACTCTATAGACCTATAAAAATTTGCAGCATCTTTTTAGAAATTTTAGTAAACTACCTCAGATTCAGTGGCGATTCCCGTTGAATTCTTTAACTGTGCTTTATTTGAAAAGATAACAACGTTCGGTCATTCTGTAGCCTTCTTCTTCTTGCCCTCCCCCAAGTAAAATCTGAAATAAAGTCCATGCTTGTTACTTTATTAAGGTTGTTCGGACACTTATAAAGATTAAAAGCAAATTTTTTAATATGTTATTAATCACTATCACATACGTAGAAAAAAATTTTTTGAAGCAGATCTGACGCAGGGTTATCGTGTAATTAATTATTAAGAAATTGAAATTTAACATGTACCTAGCCTGTGGGGGATGTAGACGAAACGCACACATATCGAATTATGTATCCACTCCTGATAAAGATTCAAAAACAAAAAACTTCTATTTTTATCAATTCACTTCCGTAGAATACGTTAAAAATAAAATCAAAATTTTCTGAGCAAGGCTTTTAAAAATATTTTAACAAGAAAAATAAAAACTTCACAAAAATGTCTGTCGGCCATATTTAAAAATAAGTAAGTCACGTGACTCAGGCCAGTGCGGCAACGTCGCATAAAATAAAACGCGTTTCACGCTCTAACTTTCATTTATTTTTCCAATTTATTATATTTTTTCACGCAAATCGCCCATCGTGTCTACTTATTTGCATTACTCATTGTAATATAATAAATAAAATACAACTGAACACTACTAAACAAGATCAACATAATCAGCAAATGGCAAATGTTGTCAGATCTATATTTTGTAAAAAAAAATACTTGTCAAAAGTCATTTACTTATTATTTTTGGTAATTAAATTATTAACTTAATCCGATGATAGGTCACGACTAAATTATAATAATGAATTTATGCATTCAATTTTTTTTTTTTTTTTTAAACATTCACACTTTTTTATTTTTCACACTCACACTCACACACACATTAGCACAGTCCTTTCGGCACCTTAGCCCATTTAAGACTTATTTAAGCCATTTGGTATCCAAATGGTATCGAAAATTTAATTCCACTAAAGAGTCGACGTTTCGGGAGTCTGAACGCCTCCCTTCTTCAGGACTAATAGGATTTTAGAAACTTAACTTTCCCCTTGGTTTTATCATTAGAGTACGAAATAAATAGTCTAAATTTGCCTGCATATCTATTGAAAGGCATTTATTTATAATAGAGTTTTCAAGATATTATCTTTCAACAGCCTGTGGAAAATTTGTTAACTTCTATACCCGGCATTAAATAGAGAAAAATTATTTTAAATAGGCATATGATACCTGTAAACGTTATTTTATGAGTTGAAAATAAATAGAAATTAAAAATCCGCTGGTGAATAATTTCCATAAATTAAATCAAAATCAATTACTTTATTGAATTCAAACTATTGTGAACATGTTTTAATTTTTTCAAATTTCGTATTTCTTTTGGTTCTGTTCTCGCAATTTATAAATTCATTTAGCTCTTTTCTCTCCCACTCTCTTTTTCCATTCGATTTTGTAAAGATCATTCTTTGGAAAATCTCTGCATTTGGAAAATAAGGACAAAAGAAAGAAAGAAAAAAAAACGTAAAAGGAGAAAACGAAGAAGAAGCAATTTGCGCCCGTTGAGAACAACCCTCTGGAGGAATTGGGTCAATCGCTTGGGGATGGAAAAAATTCCAGATATATTAACAATTTTAATACTTTTAAAGTGTGATAAGAGAAAGTGAAGAAGTAAAAAAAAAAATATGGGGAATGACTTCCCCGAGACTTTCTCGTATATTCTTTTGGAATTACGTCTGGGTGTGTGTGTGAACACGATTGCTTAAAAACCAAAGCAGCTAGATCGATGAAATTTGGTATATGCTCCTTACACTAAAATTGTAGATTTCTATCAACTTTTGGAGTAAATACGTCACTTGGAAGTAGTACTTTACTTAAAAAGTTTTTTCAAAATTTTGAAATTTTCAATTTTTTTGTTATATTATGATAAAATACTCTATTTTAAAAAGTTTTTATTCTTTGACATTTTTTCGAAAACTGAATAGTTTTTTGAAATAATTACAGAAGAAATAGAAAATTTTCGTTAATTTTGATAAAAAATCAAAACAAAATCATACAGGTGTCATTAAAAAAAGGGTAAATATAAACAAATTCATTTGTTTCACAAATTCATTTGTTTATATTTACCCTTTTTTTATGACACCTGTATGATTTTGTTTTGATTTTTTATCAAAATTAACGAATATTTTCTATTTCTTCTGTGATTATTTCAAAAACTATTCAGTTTTCGAAAAAATGTCAAAGAATAAAAACTTTTTAAAATAGAGTATTTTATCATAATATAACAAAAAAATTGAAAATTTCAAAATTTTTGAAAAACTTTTTAAGTAAAGTACTACTTCCAAGTGACGTATTTACTCCAAAAGTTGATAGAAATCTACAATTTTAGTGTAAGGAGCATATACCAAATTTCATCGTTCTAGTTGCTTTGGTTTTTAAGCAATCGTGTTTACACACACACACACACACACACACAGACATAATGCCAAAAATGGTTTTTTTGGACTCAGGGAGGTCTAAAACGTGGAGAAACATCAAAATCTCGAAGTCGAATTTTTTTACGATTACATAACTTTCTCTATACGAGAAAGTAAAAAGAATAGAAAAAGAAGAAAAAAAAAATTTAAATTGTTTCGTGTCATTATTTTCTATCTTTAACTTCCAAGGAAAAAACCTACATTGAAAAAATCTGGTGTGGCTGGTCTCACCAGATTTATTTTGTGTCGAGGTATAAATAAATAAATAAATAAATTTATTACGACCCGCTTAGAGGAACCAGTCCTCGGTGGCGAGGTCCAACAAACACGATACAAATTTAAATACAATAACAAATACAACAAAACAAAACAAAAGGAAAAATAGAAATATTTAGTTTCCGCCGATATATTAGAATTCAAGATATAAATTTTTTTTTATAACAGTCTTTTTTTCTTATTCACACTCACACTCACACACACATACACACAGCCTTTTCAGTCTTTTCGGCAACTTAAGCCATATAAGACTTTTACGATAACCGTTATTATTTATAATATCTATTGTGGGTTCAGGCATTTCTATTTAAGCCATTTGGTATCCAAATGGCTTAAATAAAATCATCGGACTGCCTGGGGTCCGAACCCACGACATTCGCTATAGAAGGTAGGCACGCTACCAACTAGACCAAGTCCGTAGGCCGATATAAATTTTTTTTTTAAACATTCACACTCACACACACATTCACACAGTCTTTTCGGCAACTCAGGCCATTTAAGACTTTAGACCAGCGGTTCCCAACCCGTGGGCCCCGGCCCAGTTGTGGGCTGTGAGCTGATTGGAACTGGGCCGCGGACGTCTAAGAAAAGATAAAAATGATATATATTTATATAAAATTATATATATACACTGGGCCTCAGCGTTTTTTTTTTTTACGGAAAAAGTGGGCCGCATATCAAAAAAGATTGGGAACCACTGCTTTAGACGATAACCCTTGTAATTAATATATATATTGTGGGTCCAGGCATTTCTATTTAAGCCATCTGGTATCTAAATGGCTTAAATAAAATCATCGGACTGCCTGGGTCCGAACCCGCGACGTTTGGTATAGGAGGTAGGCGTGCTACTTACTACGCCAAACTCGAGGGCGATATAAAATTTATAAACATGGAAATATATTTATTTTTTGTTACCATGGCAACCATTTCTCCTATCTTTTGGCCAGAAGATATTTAATTTAATTAATTGTTTAATTTTGTACAGTTTGTAATCTCATAGATATATTTTGAAATATTTTATTTAAGAATAATATAAAATTTTATAAAAATCAGAGCCCTTGGGGGGGGGGTAAATGCCCCCCCCCCAAATGACGCAACTGCCCTCAACGAAAACAGATTCTTTCTTAATTTTAATATTTCCAAAGCATTCCGTTGGGTAGAAAAATTTCGCTAATATTTCTCTCGATGTTTTCTAAGTACGTATCTATCTTTAGTTGACATTTTCTCTCTCTCTTTTTGACCCCCTTTTTCCATTTCCATTTGTGGTTATAAAGGACTTGGGGTTGTAACCCTGATGACTCAGGACCTGCGTCGTTCATTTCATTTCTTCAAGGAGCACTTGACAAAATAGTTTATTGGTTAGGAAAAAAAAAAAAAAAAAATATTACACACCCGCCGGGCCTGAAAACGAATCATCAGAATTATTTTTCCATTTTATTTGCATTGCTAAAATTGACACTCAAGTGCAAAATATATTACTCTCTTTCATCCTGATGGAAATTATTTTATTACATACATTCATAAGAGAGAAAGAGAGAGATGATGAATCATACAAAATTTAAAATATTTCAAGTGGTTCTTTCAAAAAAAAAGTATTCAAGTATTATCCTGCCTATAAGTAAATTATTATAGAGTTAAATATCGTGTTGACTCCTCCAAATAAAATTTGGGCCACTCGAGAATTCGAATTTTCTAAAGCAATGTTCGAAATAGTGGCTGTGAGATGTACAGATGGATAAATGTGGGCAGGAGCAGCCAATAAATAGACTCTGTATGCAGACTCAATCACCGGAGACGTTTCGGTTCCTTTTATTTAAGAACCATCTTCAGTCCTTACTAGAAATATACATTTAACATTAACAGTGTATATATAAAAATTGATTGTACAAAATTAATAATAAAATTATTAAAATATTTTGTAAAATAAAATAAATCTTGGTCTTACGATTGAAATAAAATTGCACAGAGTTAGTCAGTGTTATAGGCATATACATTGTTGTTTCGTCATAAGAATGGTACAGATGTATATTTTGGGTCAAAAATGTTTTACGATGGTTACACTGGCGAGTATCATATATCAATGAATTCTTTCAAGTGAATTTTATAATTTAATATTGAAAAATTTTTTCTGACCGGGAGTGACCTCGGATTTTATTTATTAATATACATTAAGTATAGTATTATTTTTTTATATATAATAAAAGTAGATAAAGGAACATTTATCTTTTAATATAAACCTATACAAATTTTAAATAAAAATTCATTTAGACCTTTCGGTATTCGTCATAATTTGACGTTTCGGTGGATCATCACTCAATTACTGGAGGAAAATGGCATCGTAAACTCTACTCAGGTTCTCACTATCTCTTTGAAAATTGATAGAACTGTCACCAAACGCCCTAATGTAACACTTTTCGAGAATTAATCTTTTATTAGTGTTGTTTTCCATAGCCAAGATCTTTACGTTATCTAAATCAAATTTATGACCGAGATCCGAACAATGGGCTGCATAAAAGGAACCGAAACGTCTCCGGTGATTTAGTCTGCATACAGAGTCTATTTATTGGCTGCTCCTGCCCACATTTATCCATCTTTCTAAAGCAATATTTTTACATGCGTAGACTACATTCACATTAATTATTCTCCTACAAAATATTAAAATAGCTCCGAGTTTATCTATTGTACAAGCGCTGAAAATAATGATATAAATACAGGGTTATTCAAAAAGATAGACACAATTTATTAATCTATATGCTTTCGGTATGAAGACTATTCATATCCAGTTTATTTTTTGTGTAAAACAAATATATTAAATTCGCTCTATCAAATTAGGTCTATCTTTTTACTTTCTCTTACCTCTATATATATGTTAATATATAGAGAAAGTATTAGTTTCATGTCAAAAATTCGATGTCGAGATTTTGATGGATCTTCACGTTTTGAGGTCCCCTGAATCCAAAAAAGTGGTTTTCGTGACATGGTCCAGGGGCCGGATCTAGGGGGGGGGCGGTGGGTGCATGTGCCCCGGGCGGCAGATATCAGGGGGCGGCAATTAAAGAAAGATTTACTAAAAAAAAGGTAAAATGATATAAATTTTGTATAGAAAATTTTAAGGAAGGGGCGGCAAATTAAATTTTGCCCCCCCCTAAAAATCTCCTAGTTCCGGCCCTGACATGGTCTGTCGACCAAAGAGTACTAGTAGGCTACTTTACTGATGTAGTTTTTCAGTTTTTTTTTTCGATTTTCTCAAAATTCGCTCCAACGATTTTTTTTTAAATTCATAATTGAATTAATTTTTAGATGCTCTTTAAAATGTATATTCTCATTTTGCCATTGAAATCCTCTGAAGTCCATAGGAAAGATAGGAGAAATAGTTGCCATGGTAACAAAATATAAATATTTTCCCATACTTATAAATTTTACCCTGTTATGCATTAGTATGTCAAAGAGCAAAAAAATTCAAAATTGAGTTAAGCACGGAATATTGTTTCAAATGCTTTTAATAGTATTTTTTTATGAAATATGTCCTAAAAAATTTTATATTTAATGTTACTTGCACAATTGACAAGAAAAATTATATATAATCCAATGTAAACAAAAAACTTTTTTGTTGATTTTCTCAAAACTCGATGTTTGGTCTTTGACACACCATTGCATAACAGGGTCCATATATATTGATTGAAGATTTGAATCATTAAAAAAAAAAAAATTATAAAACAAAAAACTCTAATTTTCTTAAAACTCGGTTGGTGGCGCTTGACACACTAATGCGTAACATATAAATTAAAAAATGTTCTTTTGAATCAGAATTTTTTACTAAATATTCTATATGTTTAAAAATATTTATTTTATTTGATTTACTTCCTTGGCAACTAGAGTGGGGAGGATTTCGTTTATCACCTGCCTTGCCGCATTTCGTCTCTCGCTCTCTGCTCCGGGGGAATAACTCGACTGTGATTTGAAATTAAAATTAAATATTTTAATACAAGTTTACGTAAAAAAATAAAATAAACAACATACACATCTTTCTTATTAGGAGTTTAAAAAAAAAAAAAAATGTTACTAATAATAAATTAAAACCACCCCTACCTCTAAACAATTCACTGACTTTAATTTTTTTTTTTTTTTTTAATGCCGCGAATTTTTACACAAACAAAAACATAAGCCCTTTGGGTTAAGTTTATTCTTTACAATAACATGCTTTAAATGCGAATTTTGTCTTTTTTTTTTGTTATAATAAAAAAAATGTTATTAAAAAATATATAGCCTAAGGAACAAAAATCCAAGAAGGTTTTAATTAAATTTTTTGAGAATATATAGGATCTCTCTATATATAAATATATTCACAGGTGTTTTCCTTTAAAATCTAATAAAATCATATCGTTTTATGAGATTTTATAATAAAAAAAAGGGGATTTTTTTTCTTTTTAATTAAATCATAGCCTATCTAAAAATTAAATATTTTTTTTATAAAAAAATTAATAAATAGATAAATAAGTTAATACGGCGTCAAGTCAATTTAGTTATATGTTTATAGCTTTTCTTCTCCTTCATTATTCATTAACTACAATATTAGTTTTTTTTTTTTTTTAAAGAAAAAAGTAATGAATTAGATTAACGCTACTTGTTCGCTTGTTTAAAAATCTGGTGTGACTGTCGCACAGCACACAACTTTCTCTTACCTTCGGTAATCGAAAGTTGTGTTCTGTGCTTGTCACACCAGATTTTTCGTGTCGACATATATTTAGTTTCCGCCGATATATTAAAATTCAAGATGTAAAATTTATAAGTATGGGAAAATATTTATATTTTGTTACCATGGCAACCATTTCTCCTATCTTTTCTATGAAGCACAAGAGTAAAGTGTGCTTCAAACAATTTTGAGGGCAAAACGAGAATATACATTTGAAAGAGCATCTAAAAAATAATTGATTTTTGAATTTTAATCAAAATCGTTAGAGCGAATTTTGAGAAAATTGAAAAAAACTGAAAAAGTACATCAGTAAAGTACTAGTACCCTTTGGCCGATTTTGATTAAAAGCTTATTTTTCCGGTCCCGGGGGCTGCCTAACTTAAATATAAAATTTCAACTTCCTAGCTCAATTCCTTCATGCTTAAAATTGAACACACACACACACACACACACACCGACACACAGACAGACACACAGACAGACAGACCATGTCGCGAAAATCACTTTTTTGGATTCAGGGGACCTCAAAACGTAAAGATCCATCAAAATCTCGACATCGAATTTTTGACATGAAACCAATACTTTCTCTCTATATATATATTACATATATACATAGGTAAGAGAAAGTAATAAAATAGATAAAGAACATAAGTCGCAATTTAATATGGGAATCACTTGGTTAGTGGAGTAGCTACAAGGACCATCCCCGAAGAGGGTGTTTTTCGAGTCTGGCCGAATTCGGGCTTTCAAAAAGTTTTTTCTCTCTCTCGGCTGCTGAGGTCATTTAGCAGATTAGGGGAGGGGAGAAAAAATTTTGTATAATTTTGTTAAATGTTTATGACAAATTATAAACTTTTTTTTTAAATAAGCATAAATAAAAACATCACTGACAATTCCTTTAAATATTTTTCAAATGAAACTAACCTCTTTACAAGCCCTAGAACAAGTCCGATTTATGCTTTTCAAAGCTGCATATCTCCATTTGGGAACCCCTCAAAAACGCCACCCATTTGAACAAATGAGGTCATGTGCGCAGAAGCCCAGCATATTTGAATAATGACGTTGAACAGTGAGCGCCACAATGAAGTCCCATGTGAGAGGTAAAGCCTTAAGTTCGTATAAGGTATATAGTGAAATAATTTTAATAACCGAAAATGTAAAATAAAATCATCTGTACCAGATTTTATTTTACAAAATGAAAAATAAAATCATCTGTACCAGATTTTATTCTACATTTAATACTATACCATATACTTAAGGCTTTAGCTGCTAAGTGGGGACTTAATTGTGGCGCTCACTGTACTTGGGAAAAAGAAAAAGTCGGCTGTTGACGCCACTAGACTCAACACATTTAACTTATACCTCGAAAAACTCTTAAATTATTAGTTACGCTACTGCAGTAGCGTAACTAGGTGGGGACGAAGGGGGGCGCTCGCCCCCCTCCGCCCCAGGCGCACCCAGCTTTTGGCGCCCCTCGATACTGACATAGGCGCCCTAGGGCACCTAAGATATAGCCCAGGGACGCTGATTTTATCATATTGTCCAAAAAAATAATAGTTTTCTTTAAAATTATATTATAACTTAAAAAACGGCTTTTTTTTTTTTTTTAAAAAAAAAAAAAAAATTTTAAAAAAAAAAATATTAAATATTTATTAATTAATATCCAAAAAAAAAGGGGGGTGCCCGGGGGGAGGAACCACGGACCTCCGGCCCTAGTTGAGTTTCGCCCCCCTCCGCCATTAAAGGCTAGTTACGCCGCTGATCATATTATAATTAATTCAAAAATCTATCATTTGAACAAATCAGATCAATTTTCTAACGTGAATCTTGTTAGAAATTTCATTCTCTCATATGTAGTAGACTATGGGTTTTTGTTTTATAAAACATCCAAAAATCATTTTCAAACAAATATTAGTCAAAATGATGATTAGAACAATCTAGAAAATATTTCACTATACTTAGCTCTTTGATCTTTAAGCTTTTCACAAATTCCGACTCGTTTTCTATGATATGTTTAAAAGACAGGGGCTTTTGGCGCCCTGGACAAAATAAATGACTATTCTCTGGACCCGCCTCCTTGATTTGGTGTCCCAGACGGTTACTGAGCTTGCTAGCGTCTAAATCGGAGCCTTAAAGAAAATTGCTACAAATTGTAGTTTCTTCGTCAAAAATTATTTAAATATACAAAAGTAATTTTAAAATCGAAATGATCCAATTTGTCTTTTTGCGCTTATCATTGTATTAATTGTATCCGTTTCTTTTTGATTATAATAATATAATCTAGCCTATATTAATTGTTAACAGTATCAGTTGTTCAGAAATTATATAACATTGTTATATGAGATTAAAATCAATCGCAGAGAGATTTGTAAGGGATTAGTAATTCGAATGTGTCTCTGTTCGTACAGATATCCGTTGCTTTAAAGCACTCGAGTAATCTCTGAGGATTGCTCGCTCAATCCCAATCATTATGAGTCAGACTAGACCAAAAATTCCATTTGTGTTTTTCAAATAATCTCCATACACCAGTGACTACAAATCCCAATAAATTGTATTTGTATTGCATTTTACATTGATTGTTAGTATTAATTTTCACTGATAATAAATATAATTTAATAAAACAATCAAAGTGACCTGCACTAGAACAATTTAAAAAAATCTGGTGTGGCTCTCGCACAGCACACAACTTTCTCTTACCTTAGGTAATTGAAAGTTGTGTTCTGTGCTTGTCACACCAGACTTTTGTGTCGACATATTTTTAGTTTCCACTGATATATTAAAATTGAAGATGTACAATTTATAAACATGGGAAAATATTTATATTTTGTTACCATGGCAACCATTTCTTGTATCTTTCCTATGAAGTACAAGAGTAAAGTGTGTTTTAAACAATTTCAAGAGCAAAATGAGAATATACATAACATCCTTATTAGGATTAGGTAGATGTAGGCAGCCAGCAAGTGATAAAAAAAAATTATTTAATTATCGTCGACGTTTCGGAATCAGATCGATCCCATCTTCAGGACGATAAACTGTTATTGTTGCTTACGGTTCATACAAAAATAAATTATTAAATTTACATATACCATTAGATGTATATGAGAATTGCCTTAGGTGCATAGGCTGGATTTTTATTTTGTGGCAAATGGGCCCGAAACGACAGGACTGGCCAAGATTAAAAGACTCTCATATACAGATGTATATGTGGTATATGCAAATTAAATCATTTATTTTTGTATGAACCGAAATGCATCTATCTAAGTAACAATAACAGTTTATCGTCACTTGCTGGCTGCCTACATCTACCTAATCCTCATAATTACCACTCAGCCATCTATTTTTTTCTACTTATAATATCATTTTTGAATTTTAGTCAAAATCGTTGGAGCGAATTTTGAGAAAATCGAAAAAAACTGAAAAAGTACATCAGTAAAGTACTAGTACTCTTTGGCCGATTTTGTTTAAAAGCTTATTTTCACGGTCCAGGATGCTACAAAACTTAAATATAAAATTTCAACCTCGTAGCTCAATTCCTTCATGCTTTAAATTGATCCCAAACAGATAGACAGACACACCATGTCGCAAAAACCACTTTTTTTGATTCAGGTGGACCACAAAACGGGTATATCCATCAAAATCTCGACATCGAATTTTTGACATGAATATATATATTACATATATACATAGGTAAGAGAAAGTAAAAATTGCTAGATAATTTGTATTTTTATTATAATTGAATTCTGGAAAATATATTTAAAATTTAGTGCCAGTGTAATATAATAATTATGTATATTTTACCTATAATATTATATGGTTTTCGAATGGGGGAGGCGCTAAAAAGGGATTGTACCCCGGGCGCGAGTTAAGCTCGCTACGCCACTGCATGAATCCAATACTTTCTCTCTCTATATATTAACAAATATAGAGGTAAGAGAAAGCAGAAAATGTCCCATATAAGGAGTGGAAAAGTTTTCTAACTTGTCTATTTGATCTTTTCTCTCTCTGTCTCTTTATTAATAATTTTTTTCTCACTTTTCTGTCTTATTTAAGATTAATTTCCAAAAAAATAGAACAGACAGTTTTTTTTTTATTCTCCTTCTTCTTCTTCAACTTTTTGATCTATAAGCTTCCTGTCATTTTTTGTAGGACGAGTCATATATAATAAACAAGGTCATAAGCAAATGACTAAACAGGAGAGGAAGTTAAACAAAACCTCTGCAAGTTTTAGCGGCAGCTAGGACTCACATTATTCATACATGGCTAAAGCATATTGTTTATATATACTTATATAATTAAACTATGGAAAAAATCTGATGTGACTGGTCGCATAGCACACAACTTTCTTTCAACTTCGACATTCTTTGGCCAATTTTGTTCAAAAGATTCGTGTCACGTGTCAGGGGTGTATCTAATTTATAAATAAAATTTCTACTTCGGAGCTCTTTTTGTTTTTGAGAATTTGTTATCACACATCGACAAATTTTAAGAATCAAGGATTCAAAACGTCCCCTTCCCACTTCCTTGAAATATCAAATCACAATATTATTTATTTATTAAGGGGGTTCAAGAGCGCCGTCTAAACGTACTTTAAAAAAAACTATTATAAGGAATTTTTCAATGCGGTTTTTTTTTAATGAATTGAATTCATAAGAGGTTAATGGGACATCGAACTATATTTTTTTTAATGACTTATTAAAAAATTATCGTAATTAATTTTTTTGTTATCAAGCAAATACAAAAAAACAATCTGTCCCAATAATCTTTAATTTTTTTTAAATTTAAAAATGAATTTATTGTTATTATTAATCACATATTAATTAAGAAATTTTTAAAATAAGCTTAGATGATTTATTTAAAAACCAACTGTCAAATTAGTTCAGCATTCTTGCAATAGATGGCAGGCTAGTCTAACAGCCGATCCCTTTTAGCCTATATCAGGCCTAATTTTTATGCTTTTATAAAAGATATATAATATATAATAACGTTTATAAAGTATTTATTGTTAAAAGATCAATGGAAATCAACCAAATGCATTAAATATTATTAGCTACCATTCTGACATCTCTTGGCGAATTTTTGAATTACTTGATTTTTGGGCATACTTTTTTTGACACACAACGCCATCTTATCGTGAAAAATATGCGTAACCACTTTGCTCCCGAGCCCCCTTAATATATTTAGATAAGAGAAAGTAAAAAAAAATGGATTTTTTCATTAATTGAGTGAGGAAGTAAACGTTTAAATAAATCTTTGAGGTCAGTAGTCAAGTTTATAATAGTTAGACTATTAATCCAACAAATGTTAATCAAAAGGTTAAATTGACCATGTAGAAGGCGAAAGAGAGAATCTATTTATTTGGGGGTCAGGGCATCTTTCCTTATGAATGCTGATTTTAATCCCAATTCTGATTCGATATTTGGACGTCTTCCCGTTTGTCCAAAATGAGAGAGAAGAGAGAGAGAGGCTAATCCTCTCTTGGTTGTTTGCTACTCGGTAATTTATTCTAATTACAGAGGGAGAGAAATTTATTCAAGCGTGGCGTTTTAAAATAATCTTCGCTAGTTGATAAATCAGTAAATTGTTCAGTAGAAGGGAATTTCGCCTAAGCAGTTGGGGAATTCTAACGCTCAGAAACAATGTTTATTTCTCAACAGGTGAATTCAAAATCAAACTAATCAAGCTCTCTTTTAATTGGACATTAACTTAGCCCATCAAACGTAGGTTAGGCAGGTAAAGTTAATGTAATCTTAAAAAATAAATCTAAATTGAAAAGTGAAGATGCCAAAATGCGTTTTGAGATCCCCGGAATCCATTTAAGTAGTTTTTGGAATGGTGTCTGCGTGTGTGTGTGTCTGTGTACAAAATATCTCAAGAACGAAAAGAGCTAGGAGGTTGAAATTTTATATTTAAGTTAGGCACCCCCATGCGACTTGACCCGAAGTTTTTGAACAAAATCGACCAAAAAGTACTAGTACTTTACTGATGCACTTTTTCAGTTTTTTTCGATTTTTTCTAAATTCACTCCAACGATTTTGATTAAAATTAAAAAATCAATTATTTTTTAGATGCTCTTTAAAATGTATATTCTCATTTTGCCATTGAAATCTCCTGAAGACCACTTTACTCTTGTACTTCATAGGAAAGATAGGAGAAATCGTTGCTATGGTAACAAAATATAAATATTTTCCCATACTTATAAATTGTACATCTTGAAATTCGTGTCGTGAACCTCGTTTTGATTACGTCTATACTTTTTATTCTATACTTAACAAATATACATTTATTAAAATATAGGCCTATAATAATATATTTTTGATATTCATGAAACCAAATTTTTTTTTTTTTCAAAATTCCATTTCATCATATAAATAAAGCATTAATGTGTTCTGTTGACTCTCTTCGTGAACATTTCACTCTTTCTATTTTTTGCTGGGAGCATTTATTTGCAAAAAACTTTTTTTCGAATTTCCATTCATTTAAATGCTTTTATTTCCATTAGATAAAAGTGAAAGTCTCGTGTAATGGAAATCTAATAATAATCGTATAAAATTTGACTTGTAGATTCCCTATCAAAAAAAAAAAAAAATTATTTGGAAATTTTTTATAAGCCCTTGTTAATTATAAATCTATAATACCTATGCCTTTTTATCACCATTTATTGTCTGAATTCATCTTAAAAGGTGAAGTTATTTCTTAAAGCCCCTTTCAGAGAAGGGCTCAAAAATGTACCCTAGCATTGATGTAAATTACAATTTTCATGTTTTGTCTTTCTTTTCATCACAACAAATTTTATTCCTAAAAATTTCACTAATTTTTTTATTTGCTCTTTGGACAGGGGCCATAGTTCAATGAATATATAGATTTTCTATTTTTACTTTCTCTTACCCTATATATGAAATATATAGAGAGAGAAAGTATTGTTTATGAATATCTGTGTTGATGAGGTTTTATAATAATCCGAATTATACTTTTTTTTTTTTCGGCCTTTGACCTTGGTCATTCAGGCCCCACTTTTTACAATACATCTTACAAAAAACATGATACAAAAAATCTTTTATAAAATTGAATTATACTTGTCAGTGTGGACATAGAAAATCGAAAAATAAAAGCAGACATGCCAAAAATAAAATAGATTTAAATTGTCACATTGAAGGCTCTAGTTGAAACATTAAGTATTTATTATAAATTAAAAACACTAGGTCATAAGTTTCAATGAATTATTGAAAAAAACACTTGATGCGAGACTCTCTTGGGTCACAAGTGTGAAGTCACTTCCATAGTGTATTTTGACCAAGTTCTATTAAAAAGTTATTGATAATTTTAAATACAATAAATCATTGGAACTTATGACTTAGTGATTTTAATTATAAAAAATTTGGTGTGACTGGCGCACAGCACATAACTTTGTCTTACCTTCGGTAATCGAAAGTTGTGTTCTGTACTTGTCACGCCAGATTTTTTGTGTCGACATATATTTAGTTCTCGACAGTACGGAACATTTGAATTCAGATGTAAAATTTATAAGTATGAGAAAATATTTATATTTTGTTACCATGGCAACCATTCGTTTAATTCACACAGCTGACGTTTCGGTTCCGTGTTTGAACCATCCTCAAAGCTGGCAAAAAGTCATTATGAAAGTGTCATAGTGAATTTTATACATTGTTGAAAAATTCTTATAAATAAATATATACACAGTACGAGACGGCCAGGTACATAAAATTTTTTATGCATTTTTTATGTATTTGTATGTAAAATTTTTTATGTACCTGGCCGTCTCACACTGTGTATATATTTATATATAAGAATTTTTCAACAATGTATAAAATCCACTATGACACTTTCATAATGACTTTTTCGTCAGCTTTGAGGATGGTTCAAAGACGGAATCGAAACATTAGTTGTGAATTAATCGAAAAAAGAAATAACATTATTGACATTTGATAACTCTACGAGGTGGGCTTACAGATATTAAATATGGTTACTACCGCCACCCCAGACAGCATCTCTATTTTTTTTTTTTTTTTTTTTGTAAAAAAATATTATTAAGGAGTAAAAAAAAAGTAGAAAAAATATTGTAATTGATAAATTATTAGATCCAGTAGCCTATATTTGTTGTTTTTTCTCATTTCCACGCAACATTCCATATACTACATAACAAGACTATCTATTGCTTTAATGAAAACTTGAATAGTGAGTAAAATCTCCAGATGAGACAATTGCACGCTAATGAAACTAGGAATGAGGACGGACGGGTTGCTTGTCTGTCTGTGTGTCTGTGTTTTTATGACCGAACCTCTCCGCGGTTGCAAATCTTGCATTAGCAATCGCACCACGTTCAAAATAAACCCAAATTAAATTACAACCCATCTATACACTCACTCATTCACTCTCTACATTATATACCACTCTGCATGTATAAATAAATATACATCGCTCACAAAATGGAATAATAACTTTAATAATTTAGCTACAGCTTCTTTGGAGTGCCTGCCGGGTGGCAAATAATATCGTTTCCTGCAAGTTAGACAAACCGAATGGTCAACTCGCTTGCTGTTCTGTCGAGTAATGAAGCTATTAATAAAACACCTCGCTTTATGAATAAACTAATTTCATTTTCGGTTTAACAGTGGTTTATTTCTAAAATGTGACAACCTTTGTAATCTTAACTAAATTGTTCCTGATGAAGGCCACATAATGAGTGACCGAAACGTTGTTATTTTTACAAATAAACCAGAGTTAATCCAAAAAATCGAATTCTTTTATTAAGGTGCGCGTCTCGAAAAGCCGTTAGAATACGATTGACTACCGAGTTACTCTAGGCGGCAAGAGATGGCGTTAGTTTGTCTCATAGGAATACAAGG
>JAKCPI010023235.1:0-29300 GCA_023213315.1 Euborellia annulipes | reverse complement strand
TTTTAGTATTTCAATTGGTTCACTAACTTTTTATTTAAATTTTTGTTGAGCCTCGAGTCAAATAATAAATAAATAAATAAATAAAACTTCAGTAGCCAAATATATTTTTTTATAGATGTATCAGTCTGATATTTCGGTCCTATGGTTCACGCCATCTTCAAAGCCGGTTATCGAGAATAAATGAAATTCCAATATCAGCGATAGATTTATATGAAACAGAGCGCTCACTCAAGTGGTCAACGAATGTCAATGATATTGGAATTTCATTTATTTTTGTCAAGGGACTTTGAAGATGACCTAGACGAGGGGCCGAAACGTCAGCCTGGTACGGATGTAATAAGTAATATAAAGCGCTAGAGGATGACTTCCTGTCCCTGTGTGTATGTGCCTGTCAGGGCGCTGATTGGGCAGTAAAAAGAAAGTTGAGTTAGAGAGGGAAATTTACAACCCTAAAATTTTGCAAATGCTCGCCGAAGGCAAGAAAGGGGAGTCCAGGGGGCGTAGCCTACCGCGGGCTTGACCAATTGTATATAAATAATTGTATAGGAATTCGAAAGGACAAGGTTTGAATATTCTCTAAAAAGTTCTAAAAAAAAAATGAAAAAAGGTCGTATTCCGTCATATTACGTTACGGGTTAGAGGAGGAGGGGGGGGGGGGTTAGGGATCTGGTCAAAACGTTACTAATTGTGACATGGGGGCGGGGGTTGCTCTAAGCGTGACATCACAATTTAAAGCTGAATTTATAAAATTTTTGGAGTTTGAAAAGATGAGATGAGACTCGTATAATTAAAAAAAAAAAAAAGAAAAGGAAAATCAGGTGTGACTGGCGCACAGGCACACAACTTTCTCTTACCTTCGGTAATCGAAAGTTGTGCACTGTGCTTGTCACACCAGATTTTTCTGTGTCGACATGTATTTAGTTTCCGACAGTAGGGTACAATTGAATTCAAGATGTAAAATTTAGAAGTATGGGAAAATATTTATATTTTGTTACCATGGCAACCATTTCTCCTATCTTCCCTATGAAATACAAGAGTAAAGTGGTCTTCAGAAGATTTCAATCCCAAAATGAGAATATTCATTTTAAAGAGCATCTAAAAAATAATTGATTTTTGAATTTTAAAAAAAAATCGTTGGAGGGAAATTTAGAGAAAATCGAAAAAAACTGAAAAAGTACATCAGTAAGGTACTAGTAATCTTTGGCCGATTTTGATTAAAAGCTTATTTTTCCGGTCCCGGGGGTGCTTAACTTAAATATAGAATTTCAACCTCGTAGCTCAATTCCTTCATGCTAAAAATTGAACACACACACACACACACACCCACACACCCACCCACCCACCCACAGACAGACCATGTCGCGAAAACCACTTTTTTGGATTCAGGGGACCTCAAAACGTGAAGATCCATCAAAATCTCGACATCGAATTTTTGACATGAATCCAATACTTTCTCTCTATATATATATTACATATATACATAGGTAAGAGAAAGTAAAAAAGACTTTTTTCCAAAAAAATCAGTCATTATTTGAATCACGAGGGGAAATAAATAAAAAAAAAAAAAGGTAAAATGATATGAATTTTGTATAGAAAATTTTAAGAAAAAGTTTAAAACAAGTTTCGATTTCGGGGAGGGGGTAGGAGGTAGTTCTATGTTGTGACATAATATTTGTAGGGGGGGGTTATTTGTATGTGACTAACTGTGACAGGGGGGGGACTAGAATATCGTCAAAAAAGGCGTTACGCAATAGGTTGGCGACGACCCCTTGCTTCAAAAAATCTTAAATTTCTTGGAAGAATATTAGATATATACTATTTTTTAGTTTTATATTAAAAAAAATAAAATACAAATATTCCAAATAAAACTGCAAACAGAATAAATAATTCACTGAAAGAGCCTAAGAATAAATAAATTCTTGTCGGCTGACCCAATTCCCACGTGAGGAGGAGTTTTAGAGTTGGAAACCGGCTCCCTGGAGAGAAGGAAGGAGAAGAAGGAAAAAGGAGTAGGACTGACGCTCTGTTTTTCCCTCTAGAGAACGAAATTGCACTTCTAACTGCAATTGCAAGTTAAATTATGCACCAGTTTAAGGAAAAGAAAACCACTTAATAGGTTTACGAAATGTTTAAATTAATTTAAATATAACCAAATCAGCAATAAGGTAAATATTTTCTCAGGGTTGAGAAAATGATATAATAAAATAACTATAAAAAAGAAAATATTTTAAAAGTTATCCTGTCCCTTGGAGTAGAATTAAGTCCTTGTTTGATCTAAAGATCAGTGGATATAAATAACTATATCTAGATAATAAATGTGATGCAAGTTCATGACAAACACAAAAATTTCTCTTAATTTTGAACGAGATAAAACAACAATGAAACAAATTTAATAGAAGATTAACAAACAACAATAGGCCTATTTCAAAAAAAAATTTTTACACAAAACGTTTGTTCTGCATATAAATTGTTTATAGTCAAATAGAAGTGACTAACTAATTCAATCACGTTTTGGACCTGAGCAAAGCTACTTTTAAGACAACCCTCACGACGACTAAGCATTTTGGTTGCCTAAGCTCAAGGCTCCACACACAGTCTCAACTACATGAGACGCTGAGTGTACTCTATAATATATTATATTGCATATAATAAGAGAAAGTAAAGTAAAAAGAATTGAAATGTTTTATTATAATTTTTTCATTCTATTGTTATTTTAATTATATTTTTTAATACGATTAATAAAATTGTAATAAATGTTTAAAGGCGATATAATAATATTATATCAATTTCACCGGAAATACAAGTTTCTATTAAATGAAGAAATTTTGCAATGGATTTTAATTAAATATAAAATTAGAATCCAAGTTATGGATGATAATTTCTTATATATTAAAAATAATTTCTTATTATGGCTATTAGATAAACCTGTTTAAATGCAGATAATTTTAAAGTTTTAAAGGAAAGGGGGGGGGGGGGGTCATTAAAAGCAATGGTCGAATATAAATTCTATTTTTAATAATCTTTAAAAAAAAAATCGCACGTTTTTCTTGAATTAATAAAAGCTTTAATTTTTAAACGAGTCCTTATTGAATGTTTTTTTTTTAATACAAGCCGCGGCGCCCGCCTTCAGAGGGCTTCGCTTCCCTGCAAATTCCAAAGGGAAGTTGCCCAAATAGAGCGTGACAGACGGACAGGCGGACAGAGAGACGGACATTGGCGAATTATATAGATAGATTCTTTTGTACTTGATATTCATTTTAATAAAGAAGGTAATGTTAAAGTTACGCTTATTTTTACTTTCTCTTACCTAGATAAATGCTAATATACATAGAGAAAAGTATTGGATTAATGTATCTCTGTGAACAAAATATCTCAAGAACAAAGAGAAAGGAGGTTGAAATTTTATATTTAAGTTATGTAACCCTTTGAGACGAAACTCTAGGCATTTGAACAAAATTGGACAAAAAGCACTAGTACTTTACCTATGTGCTTTTTCAGTTTTTTTTTTTAAATTTGCTCTAATGATTTTGATAAAATTCATTAGTGGCTCTTTAAAATGTATATTCTCATTTTGCCCTCAAAATTGTTTGAATCCCACTTTAGAAAGAATAGATTATTGTAACATTTAAATATTTTTCTATGTTTATAAATTTCACATCTTGAATTCTAATATATCGGCGGAAACTAAATATATGTAAAACGAAAAAATCTGATGTGGCAAGCACAGAACACAACTTTCAATTACCGAAGGTAATGGAAAGTTGTGTGCAAGTAGTAACACAAGTATTTAAGTATGCAATTCAAATATATGTACATTTACTTGTGATTTATTTAAAAAAAAAATTTAATAATTAAAAAATAAATTAAGTCTGGCTAGAAGAATAAAAGGGGATATACAAAATGTTCAACGATTTGCTTGTATTGTTATGGAGCCCCTCACAATAGGCAACCAAACAAGCTGATGAGTCGAGAAGTCAAATTGAGTTTAAGAAGGGAAAGAATAGTTTAGGCCTATATCCTATTTAACTATTAAAATACATTTTCTGCGAGATAAAAATCAAATAGCTTATATAAAAATATATATTTAAATATAAATAACCCCCATATTCAACATTATAAAAATTTGTTAAAATGGATTTTATAGCTCCGGATGAGGCGATATACGCCCTTGGTTTAGACAGACTTCTCACTACTCCAATTCAATATTAATTAGTTTTTTTTTTTTTTTTTTTTTTTTAACTCCGAATTATAGTTACCAACAAATATTTTTTAATTACTTTTTCGTATATGGACTTTGCTGCTCGAAGGCAAAATATTGTATTTTAAAATATTTTTCTAGTTATATTTACTAATGATTGTCCTCATTAATTTTGCATGGTGTAATATATATACATTTTTTTTATGCTTATGCTAGTCTAAATGTAGAATCATGATCGTTTTAATTGACTCGAGGGCTTTAATTAAATTCAGATCAGGGGACTCGAAACCTCCTAAGCTACTTACTATACTAGTCTTCGAATTGGGAAAGTGAAATCGAGATTGTTTATTAAATAGAGACGCCTTTTAACTACAAGTATTAAAAAATAGTTAGAGTTTTTAACTTTGAAAAAGCCCTCGGGGCTTTAATTAAATTCAGATCAGGGGACTCGAAACCTCCTAGCTACTTACTATACTAGTCTTCGAATTGGGAAAGTGAAATCGAGATTGTTTATATAAATAGAGACGCCTTTTAACTACAAGTATTAAAAAGTAAAAATGAGTTAGAGAGTTTTTAACTTTGAAAATGAAGTGAAGAAGAGATAAATAATTAAGCATGTCAATCCCGGGGGCCCCCCCCCCCCCCCCCCCCGAGTGGATAATGAACGGACAATAACCTAGAATAGAAATGATTATTTATATATTTAAAATAGAATTTATATCAAGTGACTAGCATTAAGAAAATCTTGAATAAAGTTCTCTTATCTTCGGTAATCAGAGGTACACCGGATATTTTTGTAACGAATGAAGAAAAAGACATTTTTCGTTAATTTTGAAAAAAACAAAATCATACAGGAAAAATGTCTTTTTCTTCATTGATTATTTCAAAAACTATTTGGTTTTCGAAAAAATGTCAAAGAATAAAAACTTTTTAAAAGAGTAATCCAGACGTAATTTCATAAAGAATATACGAGAAAGTTTTGGGGAAGTCATTCTCGATTTATTTATCATAGTAACAATTCTCTTTCCTATCAACTACAAGAGTAAAGTGTGCTTAAAACAATTTGTAGTGCAAAAATGAGAATAAATATTTGAAAGAGCATCTAAAAAATAATTGATTTATGAATTTTAATCAAAATTTTTAGAGCGAATTTTGAGAAAAAAATCTGGTGTGACTGGCGCACAGCACACAACTTTCTCTTACCTTCGGTAAACGAAAGTTGTGTACTGTGCTTGTCTCATCAGATTTTTTGTGTCGACATTTATTTAGTTTCCGACAGTAGGGTACATTCGATTTTCAAGATGTAAAATTTATAAGTATAGGAAAATATTTATATTTTGTTACCATGGCAACCATTTCTCCTATCTTTTCTATGAAGTACAAGAGTAAAGTGGTCTTCAGAAGATTTCAATGACAAAATGAGAATATACATTTTAAAGAGAATCTAAAAAATAATTGATTTTTGAATTTAAAAAAAAAAATCGTTGGAGCAAATTTAGAGAAAATCGAAAAAAACTGAAAAAGTGCATCAGTAAAGTACTAGTACTCTGGTCGATTTTGTTCAAAAGCTTCGTGTCACGTCCCATTGGGGTGCCTAACTTAAATATAAAATTTCAACCTCCTAGCTCTTTTCGTTCTTGAGATATTTTGTTCACAGACACACAGACAGACAGACAGACCATGTCGCGAAAACCACTTTTTTGGATTCAGGGGACCTCAAAACGTGTATATCCATAAAAATCTCGACATCGAATTTTTGACATGAATCCAATACTTTCTCTCTCTATACATTAACATATATATAGAGGTAAGAGAAAGTAAAAGTACATACGAAGAATTCTAGCAATTTTTGGCTAATTTTATTCTTGATGTTCCATGCTCGGGGGAGTTCGTAACTTAATTATAAAATTTCAACCTTGTTCTTGAGTATTTTGTTCAGTGACCATTTTACTGGACATACTGTTTTGGAATTAAAACGTGTATTTCCATCAAATTATTGGTAGAATTCCCATTCCTCCCATTTATAGGCCTACATGGGCCATCGAAAGTTAGGCTATAATATCTATTAAAATGTCAAATCATGTCAAATGATTGCTATTGATTCTGGCCTATTCATTTGTTGCCCGACTATTTCAATGTATATCTACGTATATGTTTATAAAACTTTCAAAAGCTTCAATTGTTGAATTTCGCCGCTATTATTCTGAGCAGGCGATATGATTGTAAAGGTAAGATGTTCTAGCCTAACTTTCTACGGCCCATGTCTTGATGAAGGATTGCTTCTGTTCACCGAAACGTAAAAATATATTTTACAAATTCTTATGAAGAGAAAATGCTTTTAAAATAAATAATAATTATATAGGCGTAGTTATTTAATTCATTGAAAATGATAGGGCAATTGTTTATATAATTGAGGGCCGCCCCTCTCACTAAGAGGTAATTATATAAAATTATTATACAGTATATTATATATTTATGAGATATAATTGGGGTGTTTGAAATAATTTGCATAATTTTTGGACTTGGTAAAAAAAAAAAATTAATGTCCTATATTCAGACAAAAAAGATTCAATGTTCAAAATTAAATTTTTTATATTATTAACATATTTTGTCATTATATTGATTTTACCAAACTTCACCTGGCCCCCAGTAAATCGAACCCCGAGTTAAAATTTCGAAAGGAACGTTTTGCCCCCCCCCCAGAAAAATAAATAAAAATACTTCCAAAAATGTTAAATCTATGATTTCTTTTTTATTCATCACCTACTTATAGATCTTTCGTCTGAAATTTGTATCTTTATTTTTGCAAATTCAACAAAGAAGTAAACCGAAAACCTAATAAAAAATTTGTTATATATAAAAATCGTAAACCACGACAAGAATTATGAATTTTAGGAAATCCCCTAGAGGACTTTGAAGGTAGTTGGTGGTACCGAATGAAATTTATTCGGTTGTACCACTAATTGTCAAAGGCAAATAATCTCTAGTGGAATATCTAAAAACAAATAAGTTCGTTTTTGATTTTAAGAACGTGAGCTCTATAGCAATTGATCGAAATGTTTTTTATTTGCTTAAAAACCTTTATAGCATCCAAGGCCATTTTGACACCGGAAGGAAGTCTTATGGATTATTCAACTTTAAAAGTGCGTTAAAATACTAATCGATGTAAAAATTCTCCAAACAAATTTTTCAAACTATTCAAATGAGTTTATCACAGGTGTAACAACCTTTGTAATCCTAATTGAATTGTACCTGAAGATGGCCATAAAATGAGTGGCCGAAATGTTGAAATATTTACAAATAAACCACAGTTAAGCCAACAAAATTCTTTTGAATGATTAACAACTGTGAAAACCTAAACTCCAAAAATCTCCAAACAAGCTTAAGTAGAAATTCGATTGTTGGAACAGCAGAATAATCAAAGACAAATTAAAACAAGGAACTATTAAAAATATTAAGCTCGGCCCTCGTATACGGATAATGATGGATCCGGATAATCGAGTTTCTACTGTACTTCACCCTTGTTTTTTTTTTAGCTTTAAACGATTTAGAAAACTCGACTGGTCGCACTGCGCACAATTTTCTCTACCCTTCGGTAATCGAAAGTTGTGTTCTGTGCTTGTCTCACCAGATTTGTTTATGTCCACATATATTTAGTTTCCGACAGTAAACTACGGTTTATTTGAATTCAAGATGTTAAATTTATAAACTTGGGAAAATATTTATATTTTTTTACTATGGAAACCATTTCCTCCCCCTCTCCTATCTTTTCTATGAAGTACAAGAGTAAAGTGGTCTTCAGAGGATTTCAATGACAAAATGAGAATATACATTTTAAAGAGGATCTAAAAAATAATTGATTTATGAATTTTAATCAAAATCGTTAAAGCCAATCTTGAGAAAATCGAAAAAAAACTGAAAAAGTACCTCAGTAAAGTACTAGAACTCTTTAGCCAATTTTGTTCAAAAGCTTCGAGTAACGTCTCAGGGGGGATAACTTAAATAAATATAAAATTTCAATCTCCTAGCTTTTTTTGTTCTTGAGATATTTTGTTCACAGTCACATACACACACAAAAAGACCATGTTGCGAAAACCGCTTTTTTGGATTCAGGGGACCTCAAAACGTGTATATTCATCAAAATCTCAACATCGAATTTTTGACATGAATCCAATACTCTCTCCATATACCTATATTAACATACCAGTATATAGGCAAGAGAAAGTAAAAACGAATATCCCGCCATATATATTCATATTTGTTGAAATTGTTTAACTGCTCAATTTTTTATTCTAAACAATATTGATTTAATAAAAATATTCAATTAATGAATGAAGTTTTATGATGAAATACATTTAAAAACAAAACGTAAACTTACGGGATTATGCAATTCAAGTTTCCTGTCCACAGACACCATATAGTAACATAGTAAACACTTTTTATTTTGAAATAGTTAAGTATTAAAATCCAAGAGGATGTCAAGTGTTAAGGAGAATTGAATCCATACTAAATGCTATCTTACATTTCTCTTTGGGTAGAGGATAGGAATACGCACATACACATGCTATGAACACACAATAGGAGACTTTCGCTTCATGTGTGTCTCAATAAATTACACAACACAAGAAAATGTTCCAGACAACTTGAATTACTCTAGTCTTCAAGTGCGTGCGTAAAATATTAAGATGACGTAAGAGAAAGGAAAGGGGAGAGGAGGAGGAGGAAGAGAGAGATAATTAACCAAATGGAAAAGTATTATTAAATTAGTTCAGATGATCTTTTCAAGTCAATCAACTTTGCCTTTTTTTTTTACTTTTTTTTTAATTTTGATGATGTTTTATTTCTTCTTCCTTCTCACCGTCTCATGAGATTGGAAAAGAGTAATAAATTCTTTGGGGAGATAATAAATTCGATATTCAATTTTTTTTTTTTTATTTTAAGAAAATAATAATTATCTCAGAAACTATAAGAGAATTTTTATTTTTATTTTGTAGAGCATCTTCAAATGGGGTACGAATATATTAATAATTTCTATTTTAAATCTCAGCGGCACCCCCCACTATGTCGGGCTTAGCTTCTAGTAATCTAATATATTTCAAATGAATCCTAATAATGAGTTATAGCCTATTTTTAAAATTCTTACTTTTTAATATCCTCCTACCCCTCCCAAAAAATTACAGGCCGTGCGTATTAAGGCAGTAAACTATGAATTTTTATTCTCTAATCCTCATATCATTGTTTTATTTTTGAATTTTTTTTATATTAAGAAAATTTTATAACTTTTCTCAGTAAATAAATTTACATATTTAGAGATATAATCCTCTCTTTTGCCTTATACGTAGAAAATAAGATGGTAATGAATATAAATTTTCACGTTGAGAATCCTAATGCTAAAAAATAGTTTTCGTTGAGTGTGTGTGTGTGTGTGTGTGTGGGGGTTGTAAAGGACTTTTGCTAGAAATCTTATAAACCTTTATTTATTTATCATTAAAAAAAAAGATTTTTACTTTTTTTATTAATATATTAATAAAAAAACTTTCCCTAGTAAAAAAAGATTGGTGTTAACACGACAAACTATCAGCATCCTCAGAGTTGCGATACTGTATATTTAAATGAAATTATAATGGTTGGATATAACAGAAGTTTAGAGAATATAAGCCCAGGTACACTAATAAAAAGTCCTGAAATTGAACTGACAGTTCCTTTGAAATCAGTAAAAGAATTTGATTTTCGGTTTAACTGTAGTTTATTTGTAAAAATTAAAACGTTTCGGCCACTCATTCTGTGGCCTTCTTCAGGTACGATTCAGCTAAGATTATAAAGGTTGTTACATCTGTGACAATCTCAATTGAATTAGTTAGAAAAAACAAGATGGCTGCCGCTTCTCGACATGCACGCCATCTACATGAGCGATCGCAGCGCCCTTACATACAATCTGACACGAAATTCAAATATTCTAATAAAAAAAGTTTCTTTGAAAGTCTTTATTTGGGGGGGGGGGGGGCTACCCGGTAATTTAATTAATTCTTTAGTTGTTGCAAAATTTTTTCTAAATATAAAATTTTTTTATAAATCTGTTTAATTGATGGGTGGTTACAAACTGACAGACTAACAGATATCTTGCTACAAATAGCCTATTTATGTTCGATGATAAAACATATACAAAGAAAGAAAAATGAGCAGGAGCAGCGAAAATTAAAAACCCTCCAATTATTTACAATCCAGCGAGACGTCTCGAGAAAATTTTATTCTCCCATTATCAGCCTTTTAAATTGTCTATGGTCCGGAGTTGTCGAATGGGCACAATACATTATTATGTGTATGGGCGATTTTTCCTTTATTTCATTCAATCATTCTCACTGAATAAGCTAGATGGATAGCTCATCCATACCTTTAATACATAATAATGTATTGTTCCCATTTGACAGCTCCGGGACATACACAATTTAAAAGACTGATGATGGGAGAATAGGTTTTCTAAAAAGTCTCGCTGGATTGTAAATAATCGAATGCTTTTTAATTTTGGCTGGTCTTGTATACCAAGGGTCGGATACCATTGGGTTCGGATCCCAGACAGTCCGATGATTTTATTTAAGCCATTTGGATCCCAAAATATATATACTAGGTATTATTAATTTAACGGTTATCGTCAAAACACGACGGAGAATTAATAAAGTGAGAGTTGCCGAATATGTTAACAAGATATTATTTTAATATTCAAATAAAAAATTTGAGGTCATTGCCTTGGCTCCTAAATAAATATAACTAAAATAATTGCAAAATTCTCTAAAGGTAAGTGTCTGAGACGCTCAGATTTGATAATTAACAAAACAACCGCGAGTTTTTTTCTTAAATCTTGTGGTAATGATGATTATTCTAAAATAATTTTGCAACCAACATGGTTGAGAAAAAAAGTACTTTATTTCTTTTCTACTACGATATTCTCAGGAATTTATATTCTTTTAATGAATCTTTTTTTTTATACAATAGACACAAAAAACATCGTTTAATTTTAGTGGAAGAAAAGTTTAATTTCTTTCTTTGTGAGGTTAACCAGGTGTCAACCAACATCTTAACTTTGTTTCTAAAGAGATTTCCTCCTTTGGGAAGCAGAAGAAGAAGAACAACAACAACAATAACAAGGGGGAAAACAAAGTCACCATAAAATGGCTAAACTAAGTCGGCGACTATTAATAGCAATGACCAAGTTTATCGTTAACAAAATATCCATTTAATAATAATAATATCTTAATATCTGCTGGAAATGGCCAACAGATGTTGCCTTGGCTCATTTACCAAACTTTCTCAAGTCGACGAAGCTTTGAATATTTAGCACCCCTCCCTCCCCTTTTCCACCATCCAAATGAAGAAAGATAATATAATATCATAAACACTAATATCTGCGATGCGACAATTTTAAATTAAATTTCATTAGGTCTGTCTATTAAATTTATAATCATCTCAGAGGAGAGAAAATAATTTTCCTGTGATAATTTTGTGAATAAATGAAATTCAAAAAAAAAAAAAATAAAATGAAATATATAAGAAGCAAAAATCGTATTATTGGGATCAATAAAAAAGATCAATTACTTACATTCAGGATATGATAAGAAATGTACCAGGTATATATTCTTCACCCCTCAAAAAATGATTAAGATGAACGTAGAATATAATTACCTGAAACAAAAGAAAACAAATATTAGAACAAATTGTCTTAGAATCTATAACTTAAATGTAACTTAAATATAAATTCCATAGAATAAACACCCAAGATCTACAGAGAGGGAATATTTTTATTTTTCAACAAGCGAGACTATCGAATATAATTCCATTCCAGTGCGCTACCGCCTTGATGATATGCAACCCGTACGGCATATCTAAACTATCAGTAAATTTTTACTTTTTTTATTAAGTTTTATTTTGATGAGAGAGATTGAAGATATGGTCCATCATCTGAATCCAAAGAGAAGTGTTCTTTGTGTTCGCATCTCTCTCATCTGAGCACGCAGCATCAGGAGCCGAAGAGCGATGACCGGGGCCTTCGATTCCCACGTTCCTTCATTCTCCTGCCTTCTTGTTTTAAGGAGATGCTTCAAACTAATCTCTTGGAGATAAATATCTTCGAACTCTCGAGAAAATAAATTATCAAATTTTATTACTCAGGATATTATATGTGATTTTGGAGAAATTAGTTGATTTGTAATTTTTTTTTTTTAATTCCATAGGGATAAAGGAGAAACATAAAAGGGGAACTCAACTGCGGGAACTGAGAAGATGTCTGTTGAGATTAGTCTTGAAAGTCTGAAGATTGTAGGTAAAATAGTAAAAGCTTCAGAGAGAACAAAATATTTTTGAATGTTTTTTTTTCTTGAAATATTTAAAAATTATTTAATTTTTTTGTTCTTTAGGAATTTATGGTTGAATTTTAAAAGATCTGCCCCTCTTCAAAGGGTCTGAACTCTCCCTTCCCTCTGTCTGCGGGTCTGTACACAGGGAAATGTTTTATATAGAAGTCTGAACTATTTAATATAATTTATTCACGAAATTGTTGAGGGTCACCAAGGGAGTTCGTTATAATATTTATTCCTAATCAAAATCTATTCTATTATCTTCCACCGCTCTCAATTCATCATCCCTCAAAAAAAGTTTAAATTTGAAATACAAATAAATAGTAGGCTTTTCAAAGAGAAAAAAAAATATTTCTAAATTTTTTTTTTCATGACCAATTAAGAGTTAGAGTTTAAATGGCCAGGACTATAACAATGATATCTAAGATGTAGACGAAATATTTAATAATATTCCTATTAAAGATACATCAGCTCTCTTGGTTTACAGGTAGGATTCTTGATTGAAAAAAAAAATGACAATAAATTGTTTACTAGCAATCATGTATGATTAAAAAATCATAATGTTATTGACCTGTGAAAGATAGAGACCTTGGTTGAGAATATCAATAGGCCTATATAATATACAAAGTGCGTGTGTATGTGTGTTATTAATATAATTACAAAGCAACAGTTGCATAATCAGCCGAAAAAAAGTTGCGTAGCGTGTAGCAGCCAGCGGCCTAGCGGCCTTGTCGACCCTTGAAGGCTGAAGGCCTCTTGAGAAAGACAGAAAGACGCACCTATTATGTTTATTGCTCATTGTTCGCTTCGATTCGGACAGGGATTACGCGTTAATAATATTAAACAAGCTAACTATAATCGCACTCTGATTATAACTAAAAACATTATTCATCTTTTGTATTAGAGAGGCTACCGACGGCCTTCAGAAAATTGTTGTTGTTCATGTTGTCTTAGAGTTCAATAAAATTTAAATTAATATAATACCAAGAAAGGCATTTGTTTACTGGAAGGTAGGCAATCGAAATGATCAAATAACATGTTTTTTACTTTCTCTTACTTATATAAGTAATATATATTGAGAAAGTATTGCGATCATGACAAAAATTCAATGTCGAGATTTTGATGGAAATACATGTTTTGAGGTCCCTGAGTTCAAAAAAGTTCAAAAAGTGGGTCCAGCTGTGTGTAACGATTTTAAGCATGAAAGAAATGAGCTACGAATTTGAAATTTGATATTTAATTTAGGTATCCTCCAGGACAGTTAAAATAAGCTTTTGAACAAAATCAGGCAAAAAATACTACTACTTTACTGAAATACTTTTTCAGTTTTTTTCGATTTTCTCAAAATTGCCTTTAAAGTAGTTGATTAAAATTCATAAATCAACTATTTTTTTTTTTAAATGCTCTTTTAAAAGTATATCAGTAGTTTTTCGTGAAAATTGTTTGAAGCACACTTTACTAATGTAGTATTTCAAATTTTTCAAATTCATTTTTCTGCTCTTCCTTCCATAGAGCCAATGTTAAATCCCTATGGGGATTTGCATGTTAATTTCGATTCAAAAGGTGGTCGGTCCCCTTTGGATCTTTTTATTCTTATGAAATTTATATTTATTTAGGATTCTCTATTGTGTATAAATTATCTTAAGAATTAAAATTTTGACAAATAACTATAGTTTATTTCAAACAGTTAAATTCCAATTCAGAGCATATGGAAATTTTGAATCAATTGACTTTTTACTTTCTCTTATTACTTATGAAACGCAATTGGTCAAATTTGGAACTAAGGTAATATGGGATCTTTTTACAAAAGTATCTGGTGTGACAACACAATACACAACTTTCAATTACCGAAGGTAAGAGAAAGTTGTGTGCTGTACGTTAAGTCACACCAAATTTTTAAGCTTTTTAATCAATAAATTTTTTAAAAGTCCAAATTTGAAATGAAATTGTAAACAATGAAAATGAAAATATTAATGCTCTTTGTGATATTTTAGTTAAGCATGATGATTTATGCATTCATTTGGTCATTAAATCATTTTCTATGACTTTAACAAATGGCTGCGAATGAATAGTTGTGAAGTGGCATTTCACAACTAATCCCGGATAATTTTACGTACACCACCACCACCCACCGACTAAACTCACACCCTTTAAGAATAGTTTCGAGGGTGGAATATAAATCAGACGAGACGAGGAGTCACAAAAGGATAAAATGATAGTTTACGACCTGACTGTCTGTCTCTAGGTAGATATGTAGTTCCATTTACAAAGTGAGCATAACTAAGAATTCATAAACTCAAATAGTCTATACCCTTTATTGAGAAAGCTTTTGTCTACGTTTAAATAAATATATATTTTCTATTATTCATTTTATCAATAGGGCTGCAAACAGGGGGAGAGGGGGAGGTGGTCTATCTATATCCCCGGAGACTAAGCCTTCCGAGGGGGCTTCAACCTTAAATTCTAAAAAGAAAAAAAAATCATTTTCATGTTTTGTTTTTTTAAGTCTTTTCGGCATGTTAGGCCATATATATTCAAATATATATATTTAGTGTGTCATCCAGGCACATAATTTTGTAACTAAATGATTTAAATAAATATCCATCCATCAGCTCTCGGTCACGGGGTTTTCATGGTTAAAATTAAAATTTTTCATGAAATTCATTAAGTTTTTTTTATCCTGAGGCCTGGTCTTCTGGTCTGGATCATTTGAAAATAATGGTGATCTTCATATTGTATTCCTATTTGTGGATCCGTTCATTTTATAAAATTTTTTCATTCGACCAATCGACCAAAAAAGGTCGAAAAAACTAAAAGAAATGAGTTTCGCGCCGATGAGGAAGTATTTTTTTCTTCTGTTGAAATCGTACATTTGATCTTTTTTTATTCACGCCAATAACAATTAAATAATTTTTTTAAGTAGGCCTAGCTATTTTAAATCTCTTTGAAAAAGTATTAAGTATTAAGTACCTATCCTATATTCTTATAGGGAATTTGGATTTTAATCCAAAATGATCGTGTTCCTGTTCATCCCTGTCATAAACTCATCAACCCCCAAAAGGCGTGAATGTTATGAATTCGAGGGCGAGTGAATTTGCAACCAGATAACAAAAAAAAAAAAAAAAAAATATCTTTGTTCTTGAATAGCAATTGAGTAGATATAAAATTCCTATACATTTTTATTTCTAGTGGATGTAATTACAATCATTGCTTACTCCTAAATATGTTTCGTTGGTTTTCAGGCCATTTGGCTAACATAAAACTTGTAAAAAAAATTGTGAAAATACGTGGCTTTTTGTAATTAGATTCTTTTTTATATAATCCTTAATAATTATACTAATTATTTGATTTTGTCATATTATTCTTTTTGGTGATATTGTGCAACCATCAATTTTCAAGTTAAATGATTTTGACAAGTCAAAAAATAGAATAAGCTTTTTATTATTAGTAGGGCAGTGACCTGTTCATGCTTCGCTTATTCTTTAAATTGTTTCACTTAATTGAAGAATTTTTTAAAGAAACTACTATCAAAGATATTGAAAGTAAAACTTAAATTATGTATTGTTTATAAAGTGGGTGGATTTAGGTGAGGCCAATGCTTAGAACTAAATCTAATGTCACTTTAGAATTAGTAAAATTTAGAACGGTAATTCCAGAAATCTGAAACCGTGAAGATGCCTCTAGCCAACACACGCTCGGTCCCCTGCTTTTTTGTCTAGGATAGAGGGAAGTCAACGTCAATGGCTTTTTACCTCACTCTCTACTTCTAAGGATTTGTTAGAGTGGCTCCAATAGAATTGTCTTTTTAACACTTCGAAAATTATTTTTTAAGAGAGGGGATTTTATTGTATATCCCTAATTTTACAAATCAATGCAAAATAAATTTAATTTTACTTTTTCAATCCATCTCTTTTCCTAGTTCCACATTATATTAATTCTCTGTCGAGCCAAATTTAAAAATTGTAAAACAATAAGCAATTTAATTTATAATTTTTTTTTAAATAATAAAAAAAAAATTTCTAGCTTGGGACGGGAAGCGAACCCGGGAAACATGAGAAGCTAATATCTTATCTCTGAGCCAAGGGAAACTGGCAAAATATAATTTAAAATAAATTTTATCGCTCAGGATGAAAAGTGAACCAGTGCAACTTTGAAAGCAGCATCTTTAGCTCTGATTTAAAGGACATAAGGAAATAATAAAATAAAAAATCTGGTGTGACTGGTCGCACGGCATGCAAATTTCTTTTACCTTCGGTAATCGAAAGTTGTGTTCTGTGCTTGTCACGCCAGATTTTTTAATGTTTAGATATATTTAGTTTCCGCCGATATATGAGATTTCAAGATATAAAATTTATAAACATGGTTAAATATTTATCTTTTGTTACCGTGGCAACAATTTCTCCTATCTTTCCTATGAAGTACAAGAGAATATTTCAATGGCAAAATGAGAATATTTAACTCAAAATTTTTTATAATTTTTAATTTTTTTTGAACCTCTCTATAGGCCTACTAGTACTTTTGGCCGATTTTGTTTAAAAGCTTTGTGTCATGTGCAAGGAAGGCACCTAACTTAAATAAATTTTCAACCTCATAGCTCTTTTCGTTCTTGAGATATTTTGTTCACAGACATACACACATACAGACAGACAGACCATGTCGGGTAAACCACTTTTTTGGATTCAGAGGACCTCAAAACGTGTATCGACATCTCGACATCGAATTTTTGGCATGAATCATATATAAATTTATTATAAATCTGTATCTAAGCGGGTTATTTATCTCCGATTAGTCAAGGGATCAAAGCTCCCTGCCTATCCATGGATAGACTACTGTATAAGTAGTTTAAAAATAATTTAATTGACAAAATAACAACATTTTTGTCTTTTCCAATAACGAATATTTATGTTTGAATTTTATAAAGTTCATTTTATTTGTGATTGACCTTTCCTGTCTCGTTTTGGTGCCAAAATATACTTCGCTTTTAATTTATATAATGGACATATAAAAAAAAAAAAAAAAAAAAAACAGAGAGCAAAAAAGTATAAAGGGAAAACGTCAACAAAGATTATCAAAATAAATTTGATAACGTCAAGAGTTTTTAGAAAGCAAGAAGAAGGATAGATTTACTTTTCAAACTACTGACCTTCCTGTAATTCTTTTAAAATATTAAGAAGTTAGAAATATAATTATTAGATTCAACTAAATTTAACTCAACTAGAAAAATTAAATTATTTAATTGTAACAAATATCTGTATTTGTTGCAGCTACTAACAAATATAAAAAATAAGACTTCCTGAATGAGGTTTCTGAATAAAATTCAATACTCGTGGGCCTTGAAAAGATTACCCCTGGAAGGTTGGCAACTCAAATAACCAACTGTGGAGCCATTCATTTGCCTCTTTTTTAGGCATTTTCATTTTCAGAGAGAAGAATTAGTAATTGATCTTCCTAGAGTTTTGAAGCAATTAATCGAAAAAATTATTAATGAGTTGATTAGGAATGCCAAGCACTTTCTCATCAGACTTGATTTGAAATGTTAACATATATAATCTCGAAAGATTTGTTGAAATTTCGGCGTTTCCTACCAACTTACTTTAAGGATAATTTTTTAAATGTCGAGATTTAAATATTGATAGATTCATCTTCAAATGAAATATTTAAATTTCTGCATTTATGTCTATAGAATGGTTCTGAAGAAAAGGGGCCCCGGGGGAGCCTTCCCGGGAATAGCAGCCAGGTTAAATAAAAAACAATATTTCTTTGCCGACGTTTCGGGTGCTAGCTCATCCTCAAAATTGTCAAAATTTAGTACAGGTTGCAGGTTGACAATTTTGCTTGCCCTGAGGATGAGTGAGACTAGCCCCCGAAACGTCGGCAAAGAAATATAAAGTTTTTTATTAACCTAGTTGCTGTTCCCAGGAAGACTCCCGTTCCTTATTCCAATTTGAATATCCAGAGCCATTCAACTCAAGAAATTCTATACTTTTTTATTTAAAAAAAAAAAAAAAAAATTAATTTTTAATTTCACAAAAAAAATATTCTATTTGTAGAAAGTGAGAAAGAGAGAGAGAAAGCTGGGTCGCAAGACAGATTTATTCGAGATGAATAAGATTTAATGAAAACAAATCCTTAAGTGTGACATAGGATTAGAGTATAAATTTCTACAATAGGGAGAGAAGAAAAAAAAAATGGAATTCACTTTCAATTCTTATCAAGGAATAGAAGGGAATTCGATCTCTGATATTGAAATTCAACTTTACTAAAAACAAGTTTGTCTAAAAAAAGATTTTTTCATGTGCTTCAGTTACTAAATTTACCAATTAATCAAAAAATTAATAATAGGCTTCTATCAATTTCAATTATTATTCTCAATATTTTAAAAGTTCATTTAATATGCGGGTAAGATCCTGAATGAATTGTTTAAATAAATAATCCTAAATTAATTCACCCTCTTCAAATGAGTCAGATAAACGTACCCCTTGTATATATAAAGAGTATAAGTAGTTCATTGACAATTTAATGTTCCATTCAACACAGGATTCAATTATAATTAATTTAAAAGGACCAGTTTTTTTTTTTTTTTTTTTTTAATAGGCTATAAGGGTGCTAAAAAATCACGGTATCATAAATCACTGAATACGAAATAATACGATTTAATAAAAATTAAATCATTGATGAAGACCGAAACGTGAAGATTTTGTTTTTTTTTAAATTTCGAATTAGCTCTTAGAATTCTCAAGAATCGAGTGAACAAATAAACAAACCCTTATAAAAGGGGCTTATATAAATATTTTTATTTATATTTTTAATTATAAATGTGAACATCGTCATTGAATAGGATTAATCTCCTTTTGAAGGGCCCTTAATGTTTTTTTTTATTTATTTAAATCTCTAAGTAGGCAATTTTTCATTTTTTTTTTTTTTTTTTTTTTTTTTGAATTCAGGAGAGAGTGAGAGGGTGTAGGGGTGGGGATTAATATGAATAATGGTGGGAGCTTGTGAATGCAAATAAAGGGCTATCTTCTGGTTTGTTTGTTTGAAGGGGGTCTTCGCCAGCCCTAAATCAAAACTAATGCCCTTGGCAGTCTCATTAGCCCTTGGGACAGAAAATGGAGGGGGAAGCAATTCACACGAGAGAAAAAAAAAATGTAAAAAAAAAACAATACGAGAAAATAATTTTAAAAAATAAATTAAAGTTTTCATCTAAAATTCGTATGTGAATAAGAAAAAAAACGATGATATATTTATAGATCTATGAGTATAGTATTTCTCGAGAGGATATCAAATGATATAAATAAATATACCTGACCCCAATTATATCGTAATTAATATTATCTCTCGTTTATAATCTAAATGGCCTAAGATGCCGAAGAATTTAAAAGAAAACATCAGTAAAGAAAGTACTAGTACTTTTTGGCCTATTTTGTTTAAAAGCTTAATTTCCCGTGTTCGGGGGGTACCTAACTTAAATATAAAATTTCAACGTCGTAGCTCATTCCTCCATGGTTAGAAATGTCCACACAGACACACAGACCAATTTGCGGGACCCACTTTTTGGACTCAGGGGACCTCAAAACATGTAAATCAATCAAAATCTCGACATCGAATTTTTGAAATGATCTCAATACTTTCTCTCTATATATATTTCATATACAGGCTAAGAGAAAGTAAAAAACAGTTTCTCTAGGAGAGTGAAAATTACGAAAAAAGGGGGTGCAAGGACATCATATAGGCAAAAATAATTATTGTCCCTCTATAGAATAGAATAGAATAAAGATTTATTTGCGGGCAAGAGCTAGTCAGCTCCATTAGCCTTATTTGAAAGTTTACATAATTACAGGGTATATTTCTCAGCCTTGTTATTACATAGTTTTTTATTTAGCACGCAACCAGTCCGAACAACGTCCAGCGGTATGTAACGCGAGGTACTATATAAGAACACAAGAAAAAGAAAAAAAAAAAAAGACAACGCGAAACCGCATCATCAGGCCACCGACCACCCCGGAAGAATGCCGATCCGCACAGTGCAGCCAATCACTCGGGCTGATTAAAAAGTTAAAGTTATTGGGATCTGCGTCTCCCCCACCCCCGATCAGCCCCGACCCCGCCCCCAAAAAGTCAAGAACGCACCACCAAACTCTCCCTAGCCCTCGACGAGAAAGTCGCTAGTGTGGCGGCCCCCCGGGTCCCTTCAGGGAGACCATTCCACAGCCTCACCGTCGTGACATGAAAAGAACCCCCATACAACACCGTTCTGTGATTGGGAAACATCAGATGGTAAGGACGTATTCTGGAGCCCAGATAGCTGAAGTAGCCGCGCAGATAGCCCGGACAATCGCCCCGCAGAACCCTCCAAACAAGCTTGAGACAAGCGAGATCACGAACCTGCTCCACCCTCAGCCACCCCAGCTCTCGATAGAGAACAGAGACATGGGTATCTCTCCTTAGTTGGAAGACGAACCTGAGGGCGTAGTTTTGCGACCTTGAAGCCTAGTCGTCTGAACGCGGCCCAGATCCGTCATCACAACGGCTCCATAGTTGATGAGGGGAGAGACAAGCGCATGCCAAATAAGCCCTGGTTCTGACCGATAGGAACTGTCCAACCTGCTTGAGACCGTGAATGACCCTTGAGACCCGATTTCTAATCCATAGAGAAATAGGGAATAAATTATGATTATTATTTTAAATTCTATTTTTACTATTTTGGAGTTTAGGCTTTGATCAATTAGATTATTGTTTAAATCAGCGGTTCCCATCCCGTGGGCCGCGGGCTTATTGAAACTGGGCCGCGGACGTCTTAGGAAAAATAAAAATTATATAAGCTAATATAAAGGTTTGCATATACACTGGGCCTCAGCGATTTTTTACGGAAAAAATGGGCCGCACATCAAAAAAGTTTGGGAACCGCTGGTTTAAATGAAAAATTAAATCGCCACAAGCTTTAATACAGAATAAATAAAATTATTTATTATATAGTTCAGGTCTATAATACAAGGCAACGAAAATAAATCTCATATCTTTATTCTATTGAATATATATGTCACATTAATATTATTTTATTCATATTATTTTATATTGCAATATATTCTTTTCTCATTTAAATAAAATCCATAAAATTTTAATAAATCATCAGTCATAAAATTTTTCACCCGTCTAGCTTTTATTAATGAATATTATTTTACTATTTCGAATATTTCAATTCCAATATATTAGATCGACATGCAACAGAAAGTCAACCGGCTGAGATAAAAAGAGCAGAAGACATGCTGAATTATAAACAAAAACTAAAATTCTCTTTTTAGACAGTGGGTTGCCCTAATTTTCTAAAACATGCAGTCATTAAATTTTATCGCAGAGAACGGGAAGCGTATCATTGGTCCTTTTATTATGAAACAATCCCTTTGCCTTTTCTTGTCTCTTACTAATTTTTTCCTTTATTAGAGGTTCTAACTTTTATTTATTTATTTTGTTGAAATTATATTATTATTTGAACGAATCCCAGGCTCCTATGTTTTTATAGTTATCTTTAATTTTATCTCTTCCTGTTACTTTTCGGTATAGTCCTTAACCTTCTTTTCTTCTATGGAATGTCAAATATTTATTTACATTTTTTGTTAACTACCTATATACATCTCTCAAATAGAAGAAGATGGAAAAAAAGTCGGTTGGCCAAATATACATAAATATTTGACTCACAGAGGACCTAAGAAAGGTATAAATTCTAAGTCGGAACGCCAGGCCGTCAAAAGAACATATTTATTATAAAACAGGTAAAACATGGCTTTTTTTTTTATTTTGATTTATTTATTCATTTCTATTTCCAGTTGGGATATTATTTATCAAAAAAAAAATATTGTTTTTATTATTATTAAAGTCCTGAAGTATTTTTAATAATTGATAGAAAATATATTTTTTTTTTTTTTTGAAGAGACAATAATTTAAATAAACCGGTGTGCTTATTTTCAACAGGAACCCTGCCTCCAGATTCGAATTAAAAAAATATATATCGAATTCAAATAAAATAAAAATGACCTCCGGCTTTTTATTATAAGATCTAATATCCTCTCATATTTAATTGTAATTATGATGATAATTGTATAATGGAGATCTGCTACATTCGGATGAAAAAATAAAGTATATTCTACAGTTGACGCTTTGCGTAACCGTAATGCTGATTTTCAGGACAAACGTCACGTCACAAAAAGCAGCAGTAACAAAAATCCGTTACAGCGCTGGCGGAGGAAGGCGAGGCGCTAGATACAGAATGTTTCTTTTTGACAGGGAAATTATTCCTAGTGTGTGATAATATTTTTTAGAAATTATAATAAATATATTATTATAAATGTGAAGTTATTTATTATTAAATAAAAGTAAACATGTGGGTTCGTGGGACCCCCGCCAGGAACGAAGTTCCTCACGCCTTTTCTTCAACTCCGTATATAATTTAATATGAATAAAATAAATAAAATAATAAAGAAAGAGATACAGAGAAAGAGAATTCTCTCGAACTAGTGGGAGGTAGGCAAGGCTTCGACTAGCTTCGCCTTCCTCCGCCAGCTCTCGGGCGCTGTAACGCATTTTTGTTGCTGCTGCTTTTTGTTAAGTGACGTTTTATTCCAATTCATCCTACTGTAAGCCGCATAAAAGAACTTCGTTTCAATAAATTAGAATTAAATATGTAGAGAGTTCAAGAAAGTTATGTAAGAGAAGAGGAAGGAGCGAAGGGAGTTCAAGCTTCCTTTCAATAGTCATAAAATAATAAGTTAAATTAATTAAAATTTTTTATTATTTAATAGATCAAAATTGATAATCCTAAATACAAGAGGTGAGGGTTCGGTTCCCAGGCAGTCCGAAGAATATTTATTTAAATGATTTGGATACCAAATGGTATAAATAGGATAGTCATCTTGAATGGTCAAAATATCGAACCATTAAAGATGGATGACATAATGGTTGTTAATAACTTCTTGAAACTTGAAGAGAAAGGGGTTGGAAGAAACAATGAGGAATAAACGAGAAGAGTGCCATTTGGATACCAAATGGTTTAAATAAGAATGGCTGGACCCCCAATAGATATATTTACAAAAAATAACGGGTATCGTAAAAAGACTCAAATAGCCTAAATTGCCGAAAAGACTGTGTGTATGTGTGTGTGAATGGGAAAAAGTGTGAATGTTAAAAAAAAGACGAATAATCAAATGAAGCCAGGTGAAGAAATAAAATGCTCAACCCTGAAGGGGTGTCTTGAAGATGATGGGAAGGGATGGAATTTTTCCTTTCTCAGTCAGAATGTCACCACAATCGACAACCATCATCATAATCTACAGCCTCCCCCCCCTGCATTGGAGTAGGTAAGTAGTGATTTGAAGAATCTGCTATCTGAATGACCTTAATATGTAAAGTGGATTGATATCGGGCTTGAATTTGACCTTTGTTATTTGTGTAAATGATTCTAGTCAGACTCTCCTTAATTTTCTATTACAAACGAGCATGTATGTTTGGCGGGATGCCTCTGTATCAGGCGATCACATTAAAAAAAATATCAATTTTATCTAATTTTGAAAAATAGACAAAATAATAAAATTAAGTTTTTATTAGGACTCTGAATATAGGTTTTTTGTATTTCTGTCTAAATGATCGTTCAGCTTTAAACATAGGTAATGTTGACATAATGACCTATATCTATCGAATTAAATAGCAAAAAAATTAACCCTTCAATAAAACATTTGAGAGGGTTGTAAAAAGAAAATAAAACGGCTTTCTATAAAAAACCGACAAAGAATGTCTTTGTAATATGTTTTAAGAGGAATTTCGGAAGAAGGAAAAAAAAAGTAAAAAGGAGATTATTATGTCGTCCTTCAATTTCCTTTTCTTTTTTCAAAATTATATAAAAAAAAGTGAGTTTATAAGAAATTAAATCAAAGGGAAGAAAAATGAACTATTAATAAGACATTGGAAAATAAATCTTCACAACCGGGAATATATTTTAAAATTTTAAGAATGTTTTAAGTAATATAGACTCGAGGGACGGGATCATAAGATTGCTTATTTAATTATTGTGACTTTAATATCTAAAGTTTAATGGCTCATTAAGAGTCAATCAACATATAGGAAAATATTGTGATTCATATTAGGTCATTAAACTTGGCTCTCAACCTTCTAAATAATAAGTATAATTAAAATTGATTTAAATACTGAATTCAAAAATTATTTGAATATTAATAAATAATATCTTCTGCTTTTCAGACTTTTGAAATATTTATATGTTGGCCCTCGGGCTTGGTGAGGTTGGTAGTGTGCCTATCTACTATAACGTTGCGGGTTCGGACCATTTGGATACCAAATGGCTTAAATAGAAATGCCTGGACATCCAATAGATAGTTATATTTAAATAACAGTTATCGTAGTCTTAAATGGCAAAATTTGCCGAAAATAAAAAGTGTGAATGTGAGTGTGAGTGAGAAAAAAGTGATTTATATGGGTGTTCGATTATGGAAAAAATAATCGTTTATTCCGATTAATCGATTATTAGGTCCGGATAAGACGAAAAAATAATCGAATATACCTTTTTTAACTTTCTCTTACCTCTAAATATATATGTTAATATATAGAGGAAGTATTGGATTCATGTCAAAAATTCGATGTCGAGATTTTGATGGATCTTCACGTTTTGAGATCCCCTGAATCCAAAAAAGTGGTTTTCGCGACATGGTCTGTCTGTCTGTCTGTGTGTGTGTCTGTGTGTCTGTGAACAAAATATCTCAAAAATGGAAAGAGCTAGGAGGTTGAAATTTTATATTTCAGTTAGGCACCCTCCATGGGACGTGACACGAAGCTTTTGAACAAAATCGGCCAAAAAGTACTAGTACTTTACTGATGCACTTTTTCAGTTTTTTTCGATTTTCTCTAAATTTGCTCCAAAGATTTTTTTTTTTTAATTCAAAAATCAATTATTTTTTAGATTCTCTTTAAAATGTATATTCTTATTTTGGGATTGAAATCTTCTGAAGACCACTTTACTCTTGTACTCCATAGGAAAGATAGGAGAAAAGGTTGCCATGGTAACAAAATATAAATATTTTCCCATACTTATAAATTTTACATCTTGAAAATCGAATGTACCGTACAGGGGTGGGGGGTCAAACTCGGTTTGTTTACATTTTTTCAATTTCAAGAGAGTGACGTCATGGAGCTCCTCCCTTTGTAAAAAATCGTTCGAAACAAACAATTTATAAAAATTTATACACGGCATATTATTAATAAAGAAGTGTAAATACCAGGGTCTAAATTAGTTTAGTCAGAAACTATACAATTTGCAAATAAAACAAAATGAATGTGAACTAGGTTATAAACAGTCAACAAAGCTGCCAAATAGAAAAAAATATAAGCAAGGAGGAGCTTCATGACGTAGACCAATCAAAAACTGTGACCTGAAAATTGTTTGTTTACTGGTTTCTGACCAACCTGTGTATTTAAAGACCTTGGTACCGTACTGTCGGAAACTAAATACATGTCGACACAAAAAATCTGGTGTGACAAGCACAGCACACAACTTTCTCTTACCTTCGGTAATCGAAAGTTGTGTTCTGTGCTTGTCATACCAGATTTTTTTTCTCTAGCAAAATTTTTTCCCCTTCTGTGAAAATCATTTGGCATTTTTTTTAATACGAGTCTCATCCGATCTTTTTTTTTTTCAAAAATAATGGATTTTTTCCAATAATCGATTATGAAAAATAATCAATTAATAGATTATGAAAAATAAACGATTAATCGATTATTATATAAATCGGTTATTATATAAATAATAAATCGGTTATTATATAAATAATAAAAATTAATTGTTAGACTCCCGAGTTTGTGATCTTTGGAACAAAAAACGAGAACGTGAAAGATAGAGAAGAAAATTAATATCTTTGCTAATGCCCAGAGAACTCTAATCGGTTTGGATTTTGAGGGCATTAGATATGATTGGATGTCGTGAAAATTTAGTGCCGAAAGTATTAATAAGATAGCACTATTGTTATAAATTAAATAGAGATAATTTTCTACTTTAATATATTTTTTGAATATAAAGAAAAATCTAAAAATAAACTTTTTAATTAAGAAAATACAATAATAAAATATTATTATTTAAAAATTATTGATTGACAATTTATTTTTGTTATAAAATGTTGCTCATTTCATATTCCAAAAAAATTATTTGATCAATCTAGGACGTTTTAAATCATTTTAATGAAAATCTTTATTATTCGACCTACTATATAAATAATGTCTAAATGCCAATTTCTTTTTAAGAAAGGAAAATATTTGCGAAAGGTAAAAATTCAAAATGAGAGTAAAAAAGAGAAAAATCAAGAAGATAACCAACCAGCATTAAATCAACAACAACCAACGAAAAGGTATGATAGAAAATTCTTTAAAAAATATAAATGTGAAATGTGTATGTTAATGAAAAATTCGAAATATTACAAAAAAGAAAAGGAACTAAAATTTAGAAAGAATGAAATAACAAAGGTAAATGATTTTAAGAAAAATTGGAAACAAGATTTATATAAATGTCAAAAATCAAGAAAAGAAATTGAAAATAGAATTGAAGGAGAGAAGAATATTTTCAATTTAAGTTCAAATTCTAATCCCCCACCTAACGATGAAGAAACAACAAATTTTACAGAGATGGAGGAATTTTTAAAAGACGTGCCGTGTACTATCGTAGTTAAAGCATTATATAAATTAAGACTGTTGCATATAAAAGAAAGTTATTCCTTCAACAATTTAATTTCCCTAGTTCTGACTGAGAAACGCAATTCAATAATAATTGCAACTCTAGCTGGATTGATCATATTTATTGAGCCTAATATTTTCATTCTTATATTAATAATATTTGAAATATTTTCATATCAGGAAGAAGACAATAATAAAATGGATTGGATTTATTTTATAATTTTTAATTACGTGAAAGGAAAGTATCGCAAAAGAAGAAAATTTCTATTAATGTTAATTTATATTTTAATTAAATTTGTCACTGATTCTTTGATGTTTTTCTTTGTTTATAATTTGATTCAATTACTTGGATTTTGCTTATTGTAATTTACAAAATAATATTAAATTACTTCTTTTTTCTTTATTTATTTATTTTAATATTATACATAGCCTACAGTATAATTTTTTTTCCCCTTTTACATATGTGAGCGGAACGAATTTAAAGAATTGAATAAAAAAAATGTATAAAATGACTAAGCCGGAACTGCAGTGTATGATTTTGCTAACTATTTATTCCCTCTTTTGCTCCATGGAGGTCAATAAAACAGGCATGTGGCTGTTATGTAAAATATTAATTGAAAATCAATAGTGTGATTTTTATTTTATTCTATTTTTTTCTTTATTATTAATTGAAAAAAAATGAAATATGGCAAAAAATGGAGAAAAAAAAAAAAAATTGTTAGAGTATTGAAGATGAATAAGTAAAAAAAGGTGATATTTTGAAATAACGAGTATATATCATTGAAAGAAATTTTGTAGCTCCCATTTGGTCAAATCTCCCACCACCCTTTAGAAAAGAACATATTTTACTTAAATATAATTTAGTGGCCTGGGTCCTATGCGAAATGAATTTATTAGATAGGGCCTTTCGATGGAGAACCTTCCTGTACTGTATTTAAATAAATATATATATTTTTTTTATTAGACCTAGTATAAAATACAGTAGAACCTCGCTTGACGAGCACTTCTCTTAACGAGTAATGCGCATAACGAGCAAAACAAATTGTAAAAGAATGACTTGCTTAACGAGCGACTTTTCGCATAACGAGTGGCGAGGAGAAACAAGTCCCAGATTGTGCGAATGTTACATCAGTCTGTGTCATGGGGGAGAGCTCGATGGGGAGAATGTTATTGTTTCGCATAACGAGAGTTTCGCTTTACGAGTATGATTCTGGAACGAATTATTCTCGTTAAGCAAGTATGTTTTTAAGTATATAAAAACTGAAGAATACACAAGGGCGTGAGATATAGGAGACCCCCCCCCCACCGTTCCGAAATCTCGAAAAATTATAAATAATGAGAATATTAAATAGAAAAAAATTTAAATATGATAGAAATGATAAAAAAAATTCTTTAAAATGCCCTAGAGGCACACTAGAATATAAAAATTAAATCTGGAGCAATAAATGGGAAGAATAGGGAGTAAGTCATTAGAGATGTCAATCTTCCAATTTCTAAGTCAAATTCTAATTTTGGTCATTTGAGATCAAGGGCGGATAGAGGGGAGGAAATCCCCCCCCCCCGACTTTAAAAAAAAAAAAAAAAAAAAAATTATTTTAAATGTAAAATTTAAAAAAAAAAAAATTTTAAATTTGATTTGTATTTATATTCTGGCAAACAAGTACAGAATGCGCGGCGGCTTTAAATTACCTAAATTAAGAAAAAATTGTGTGCTGTGCGACCAGTCACACCAGATTACCCCCCCCCCCCCCCCCCGAGAAACTCCTCTGGATCCGCCCTTGTTTGAGATATCATAAAATATTAGGGTCCGACCGAAACAAGATTTTCAGCCGAAACCGAAACCGAATATTCGGCCTCAACCTTTTAGTTTCGGCCGAAACCGAAACCGAAACTTGTGGTTCCTATAAAAAATTTTTTTCATTTTACTTTTTTTTTTTTTTGAATTTTTTTTTTCCCTCCCGTGAAAATCATTTTACCTTTTTTTTAGGGAGACTAAAACTCTTTTTCTCCCTCAAGAGCAAAATTATTTGACC
>JAKCPI010023234.1:0-12929 GCA_023213315.1 Euborellia annulipes | reverse complement strand
TTAGTTCATTTTTTTTTACTGTGTATATGTGTGTGTATTTTAATTTCAAAATCTGCTGCCAATCTTCCATTTCCATATCCGATTGGACTTTGGGAAAAGAGAGAAAACAAAATCAAACGTAATCATGTCAATTTTCCTGACGAATCGCCAGATTCTCTGATGGAGATTTGTTATATACTGTTTAAGGGCGAATGTATTATATGCGCGTGTGTGGGGGCTGTAGTATGTATTGTGTGTCAAAGAGTGAGAGAGAGAGAGAAAAGCCCTTCAGCCCTCAGGCATCCAAACACCCCTCCATGATCTAAAAAACAAAAGCCAGTCGACATGAATGAATCAGCTTAAAAGTTGCCTTTTTCTCTCTAAGCTCGTTCTATTTATTTTTGTTTTTTTTGGCTCCACCCACCTGAATTTTCTTTCCATTCATTAAAATTTCACGCAAATTAGATGAAGGCACTACTTTTTAATAGACTCGGAAATTCCATAATCAGCTCATTTACTAGTCAAAGTTAAATATTATTTGGAGATCAATTGCTTGTGAATAAGGAAAAATAAAATGAGTCGGAAGCTGACTGGACTTGATTTGAATCGAACAATCCTATTAGCGAGTCGGAATTTGGACTAGGGATGGAAAAGTCAGTATCCAGGGGTAATATAGTTTGCAACGTTCTCATTGATTGACTTTCATCTTTCTTTTAAAACCTACACCTTATACACCAATCCAACACGCTTTCTAAGATCCCGGTTAGTGAACATATAATGGGCATTCCTAATCGGGGCTATATCACCTGCAATTTCTGGGTAGAATATTCCTCTATAAAGGTATTGACAACAATATTTGTGTGTTTTGTATTTAATGAAATTCCCCCCCCCCCCCCCCCCCCCTATCCCTTGCCCCTAATTGCCGGTCCAGGCCGCGTGGTGAAAAGCGCATACCAACTCTCCAGGCCCCTTGGGCTGTTTAAATACTTAACCCTACCCCCCTCCCCCCTGGGCCCCCCCTCCCCCCCCCCCCGCCGGGATAATAAATATTATATTATTTTACTGAGTATCTCCTAAGGACGAGTTTTTAAAAAGTCGACTTTCCGAAATGATTAATCGATTCCGAGAATCGAAAAATATAAATAAATACAGTAGACTATTGTTGGTTATGTAATTAATTACAAATGTAAACCTTTCATTTAAATAATGTAATAAACATAATTTTTTTTTTTTACTTTTCCTTAGCCAGAGGCTATAGGGTTTAACCCAAATAGTGGTATACAAGATACATTAATAAAAACATCATAGAAAATAAACAATAAAACAATTTAAAAAGATGTTAACGGCTAAACTAATTTTTCCTTTAAAATTATGAGACAAAGTAAACCCCCTACCCTCTGAAAAAGTGCCCTAACCTGGGACACTTTGTTACACTTGAAGTGCTTTGGGAAAAACAAATTAATTAATATTTATACATATTTTTACGTAACTTGTACTAAGGTATGCACCATTTATTTACATATTTGTTTTGGCTCAACCACTAACCAAAACCTTGTAAAAAAAATCACAAGTGAAAATTGTGACAAAGTGCCCCGCTCTCCTCTGCATCCCCTTGCCTAAATATGAAATTTCAAACTCATAGCTCTTTTCGTTCATGAGATCAATAAAAAAAAAAAAGCTAATGAGTGACAACCATTAGTTGAGAGCAAGACATGAACAGGATTATGGATGTGGAATGAGAAGGCCTATCCTGGGAATTCCGAAATATAAAAAAAAAGAAGTTCAAACCAATCAGTTTGAGATTTCTTGTTTATTTTTTATTTCCCCTTAACGGGTTGTTTAATCGAGATCGACTAGAAACAATAAAAAAAAAAAAAAAAATGATGTTATCAACTTGATATTGACTCTGCAAGCTTTTGTTTGTATCTCTGATCCTATCAGCTCCGAGCGAGCGAATATCAAATATTTTGCCGAATGTCATTTCATCTCGTCTCCCTTTTTAATTACCTTTTCTTTTGTTAATTCCCGACAATGGCTCTCGTTTAATGAAGAGAGCCGCCACTTACTTTCATCTCGCAATTGTTGGGATTAAAGAGAGGCAACTATTATTCTCTCTTTAGTTTGTTTTGGTTGAGGGAATTTAATGAAAATGAAATATCCATCCACTAACCATTTTGGCGTGAATTCGTTTTAATCGTCGTCTTTTGAAATTGGAATGCATCATTTTGTTATCTAGGATTAGATTTTTTTTTTTTTTTGACTTTTGCAATAAATTACTGATGATGTGCGACATAGGAATTGTTTCACACTGAGAATTGTGACGCAGAACAGTGGTGTACACTTCTGCACTATCCCACACTTGTGAAAGTGATTCATAAACTGTACGGCAATTATCACTTTTTTTTTTTTAATGATACACGCCTCTGGCTTTGTCAAACTGTGAGGCTGAACTTTTTTGCTGCTTTGCACTACCCAATGCCCCTGCCCTTTAGTGAAAGATTGTGAATTTCCTCTTGATTTTGACATTTTTGCTTATAAATAACTTTAAAATCATAAACAGAGAAAATCTTCATTAATATATTTATTGTTGGTCACATTTCACGCCTTTGTTTTTGGTTTAAACAGGGCTCAGAAAGAAGACCTACACTTTACAAGGCTTAGAATCAGCCAGTCCAACTATTCAACTATCCATAATCCAATCTCCTCTCAATAATTGTTTCTCAACATTTGCTATTCCATTCTACGTAATAACAGAGGGTCTCTCATACATTGGTATAATAGTACCCTATCATCAAAAGACTCCAATATCAAAAGCCCAGTCTGTTTCGAAATTAATATTATGTTCTTTTAAAATGTTTTCTTACTATTTATTTTTTTTTTTTTTTACCCTTTTTGGTCTACTGAGGCTATTTAGGGATTTGAATTTATTACATCGATGGCTACCGGGAGACGTTCCACACGCTGATTGTTTGGGGTCACCAAGCCGCGCTTGGCATCGCTTAACCGCAACTTATCATTTATTTTTAATCTATTAGGGGACTCGCTGGTGAAGAGAGCTAGGGTGTCGGCTTTCTACAAGGATCCCAGTGGGGCTGGAATCATAGGAGCTACAGATGTTTTACAAATCGTCCAATGCAATTTTATAATGATTATGAAATTTGCATCTGCTTTGTCATAATGGGATAAGTGACAAATGTTGCTTGGACTGAGGATGATTCCATTTCAATGAGATTGAAATATCTATGGTGCAAATAAACTGATAATAGGCAAAATTATTTAATTTTTGGCAGACGGCCCTTAGAATAATTTGATCTTCCTTACAGCCATCTACAAACAATTCAATATAACAATTTTCACTTTTTTTTTCATCCTTTTAGCTAGTCGGAATTTTCACTAACAAAATTAATAAGAAAACAATCACACTTCAACACAATAATAATTTCATCTAATTATTTTTATATTAATGAAAATAGGATTAATACATTGTATTCTGGGTTAATCCCTTGACGGGGCAACAAATAAATGTTTAGCCATCGTGATTGGTGGTGTTTGCTTTAAAGTTGCCAGGCCATTTGTACTTTAGTGATAACAAGTTAGAGACAAAGTAGAAGCCAAAGTTGCCTCAAAGGAAGTAGAAGACGAAGTTATTTGGCAAGAAACATCGAAATTTAGCATCAGATTTAGAGAAAGAAGAGAGAGAAGGCGAGAGTATCGCTCTTCTTACTTGCCTCGAGGAGAAGAAAAAAGTTTGCTCTATTCAGATTAAAGAAACCTCTCGAATCTCTCCCTGAGGTATTTTTTTTTATTGTCTACTCGACACCTTTTGACTCTTTTTTTTGGAGTCTATTCCTGGAGAGGTGAGAGGTGATTTTTTTCTTTTCTTATTCAAGACGAGATGCCACTCGAAATACTTGTTCTGATTTTTTTTCATTAAAAGTAATAGTATATTCAACTAAAAAAATTTGATGTGACTGGCGCACAGCACCCAACTTTCTCTTACCTTCGGTAATCGAAAGTTGTGTTCTGTGCTTGTCACACCAGATTTTTTGTGTCGACATATATTTAGTTCCCGACAGTACGGAACATTTGAATTCAGATGTAAAATTTATAAGTATGGGAAAATATTTATATTTTGTTACCATGGCAACCATTTCTCCTATCTTCCCTATGAAATACAAGAGTAAAGTGGTCTTCAGAAGATTTCAATCGCAAAATGAGAATATACATTTTAAAGAACATCTAAAAAATAATTGATTTTTGAATTTAAAAAAAAATCGTTGGAGCAAATTTTGAGAAAATCGAAAAAACTGAAAAAGTACATCAGTAAAGTGCTAGTACTCTTTGGCCGATTTTGATTAAAAGCTTATTTTCCGGTCCCGGGAGGTGTTTAACTTAAATATAAAATTTCAACCTCGTAGCTCAATTCCTTCATCCTTAAAATTGAACACACACCCACACACCCACCCACCCACCCACCCACCCACAGACAGACCATGTCGCGAAAACCACTTTTTTGGATTCAGGGGACCTCAAAACGTGAAGATCCATCAAAATCTCGACATCGAATTTTTGACATGAATCCAATACTTTCTCTCTATATATATATTACATATATACATAGGTAAGAGAAAGTAAAATTAGCTTTTTATCTAATAAAATGCTTTAATGTCCGAACAACCTTAAATTTAATTGAAAATTCATTTATTTAATTTTTAGAAGTTGCCAGCCCACGCGTTGCACTGACGATTTCAAGGTGTTAAGTGGCCAAGTACAAAAATGAGACATCGTAACATAAATAATTCTTTATTATCGGATCTATTCTACACTATTCCCTTAAAAAGCCTTTTGAATCCTCATGTTCTTACATTTAAATAAATATTTATTTCCTTATTGCCATTCTCCAATTTAGGTCTTTGACCTTGAACCTATTTCATTTCATAGCTTGTTTATATGACTCATAACTTCTTTCCTTAAATAAATGTTTTTTCAGAGACATAAAGGTTCACTCAGTACGTTTATGACAAATACATATATGGTGCGATCGTTGATTAAAAGCCTTCAACCTGCTAGAAACAAATTTGTATAGAGTGCGAATTTGAATGGAGTCAAATTATAGCACATGTTTATAGAGAAAGATTAAATTGGGGATGAGAACTTTGAAAACCATCAAATAAAGGGATAAAATCGTATCAAGAGGAGTATTTTCAATTAATCATCGGAGGGAATATCAAATGCCGTTCAATTCAAACTATTTATAAGAAATTAGGATAGCTTTTGAACAAGTTTTTATATTTTCCTGTCCTTAATTATTAGTAGAATATTAAGGAGTTGTGAGTTTATTTTAAAATCTGGAGTGAACTGATCGCCAGCTGATTTTATGTGTCGAGATATATTAATATTTAGTTTCCCATAGCACCTTAGTTTCAAACTTGTCCACTTGCATTTCATGACTAAAAAGTAAAAATAGTAAAAAATATGGTGTGACTGGCGCACAGCACAACAACTATGGTTATTTTTCAAAATTGTAAACTCATATTTGGAGATTTTATACACAATAGGGAATTTTAAATAAATACAATATTTCATAATTGGAAAAGATTTTTTAAAGTGTAAAAAGTTCCAAAGGGGACCCCCTTTTGAAACGAAATTAACATGCAAATCCCCATATGGGGATTTAACATTGGCTCTATGGAAGGAAGAGAAATTGGAAAATCTGAAATACATGAGTAAAGTGTACTTCAAACAGTTTTCAGGGCAAAATGAGAATAAAACATTCTAAAGAGCATCTAAAAAAATATTTGATTTTTGAATTTTAATCAAAATTTTGGAATACGAAATCTTAATTTATTAAATTTTTCTGAAATAAGGATTTCGGCTAGGACGAAGTCAATGTTATATAAATAATACATTTACGTAGATAACCTTGAAACTGAACAACACTTTTTATTTGGATTAAAAAAAAGGAGGAAAATTAATAATATGTGAATTAAATTGTCCTTGAATTGAATACTATTTTGTAGCCTTGCTTGCGTCCACTAAATTAGCAGATTTATCTCTCTTTGCTACAATCAATTAATTTCATTGGAAATGGGATGTGTAACGGGGATCTGGTATTGAAAACTCTCAAATTTGAGGCGTTTCGGTTTTATTTATAACTCTGGCCACCAAGAACGTTGCTGAGAAGCATTGCCAAAGAGCGGCTGAATTTCGGTTGGGTGACCCCGAAAAAGGCGTATGAAACGACGGAGCCCTTCGGTACAAATTTTCTAATATTAAAAGCCTTTAAGGTCTCGGTAGTCGTAAAAGGGAAAATTTAAAAAAAAATATCAGAAACGCTCATCTGGCTGGCTGTTTTTCTTCTGTTTTACTTTCTCTTATTTAATTTCAAATTTTTCGTAATGATTTAAAAAAAAATCAAAATTATTCTATATCAAAGTATATTTTAAACAAAATTCTAGACTTTTCAGCATCTTAAGCCAATTTTTTTTTCTGCTTCATAAACTTTATGAAGTCAATTTAGATAGATAATGAAGTTCAGTGAGTGACAATATTAAGTCCCACCCATGCGCTTTCTACTTGTGATTATTTCATTTTTTTTTTTTTTATAAAAGAAAACGAAAATCTTAATTGGAAATTTTCTAGGTGTGAACCATGAAAGTTTCCATTAAAAAAATTATATATTTTTTTTTAAACAATGAAATAATCACAAGTAGAAAACGCATGGGTGAGACTTAATATTGTCCCTCACTGTACTTAGCCTATAAAATATTTTGTTTGAATTGACTCTGGATCTCATGATAAACAGGACCAAAGACACCAAAGGAAATCCCATCAGTGGCGTCATTTCGGAGAGGGGAGCAGGGGGCATTCCCCCCTCAAGGGCTCTGATTTTTATAAAATTTTATATTATTCTATATAAAATATTTTAAAATATCTACGAGTATATAAATTAACCAATACAAAATTACAAAATTAAACAATTAATTAAATTAAATATCTTTTGGCCAAATTTGAGTACATATTTGTAAGTAAATTTTAAGAAAAAAAGTTTGCCCTTCCCCCTCAAGAAAAAATTTGCTCTTCCCAAGAAAAAGTTGAACTAGTGATGAGAAGTGGCTGTAGACTTTGAATTGGGTATAGGATACTTAGCAGCCAAGGAATTAAATAAAAAACTTTTATTTAATTAATTAACCGTCGACGTTTAGGTCACAAATCGTCCTAAGGAAGGTCGTGATTTGCCACCGAAACGTCGATCGTTAATAAATAATTAAAAGTTTTTTTATTTAATTCCTTAGCTGCAAAGTCTCCTATACCCAAGAAAAAGTTGAAATGACGTCACTGAATCCCATACAAAACGTTCCTCTTAACTCTTATTGATGTTTTTGTTTTTTATAATTAATTTGATTATTCTTTGTATCATTTAAAGCACTTTGTTTGCTTGAAATCATTTGATAATTTTAAAATAAACGTTTCAAAAAATATTCTCTTTCTATAATGTAATTTCGAGTATAAATTGGATTGCATTTATTTCAAAAATAGAGTCAATTCAACAAAAATATTATTTTCGTATTCAGCAGACCAAAATTAGCTAAAATTGTTTAATAAATCCTTTACAGCAGAATCAGTGTTGCCCTGTGCTATTTATTGCTACATAACCATTGAATAATAATTATTAATATATTATTATCCTTTGAAAATGTTTTTTTTTCCTATTCTATTATTCACTTTGATTATATAATTAATAAAATTGTATGAAGCGAGGCAAGACAAAATAGTTGATGTAATTTAATTAATAATATTGTATTGAATTATAACAAGAATCGATTAGAGATAACAAATTCATCGTATTCTAATTTGTTTTTGTTTGTTTTTTTTATCATACTAAATTCTTTAATATCGGCGTCGTTTGTCGGAATAATAATAAAGATATCCGTCATAGGAATCGCGGAGGTCAAGGAAATCGCCTCCAGCCAGGATAATTTGTCTTTTTTCTTCTTCTTCATCTCCTAAATTAGTCTTGGAAAGAAATACGTTATATTTAATCAGTTTGGAATTAGCAATTAAGAAAGAATTTGTAAGAAATGAGAAAAAGAAGAGAGAAGTTTTTGCGAATTTCAGAGCGAAATAAATCTGATTCGTGTTTTGCTGCGTCTTCAATGATGGCGCGTTAATTGTAGATGACCTTGAAGCCAAAATGTTGAAATGGGCTAGTAAAATTGGTTTAAATATCCAATCATCTTATAAAACATCTATATTTGGACGATGTTATGCGAGAAGGAACCAAGCGCCATTAACCTAAATCTGAGATAGAGGGCATTTCATTTGCACACTTGTCAACAAACCCACAATGACTTTTTTTTTTTGTTTTATACAACAAACGGAGCAAAAATGTTGCGTTTTAAATAAAGAGGGAGATCTTCTTTTCCCCTACAAGATGGCGGTCTTACATCAATTACGATCATAACGGCGCTTGGTTCCTTTACGCGTAACACATAATAGCGGATTGTCCGTTTGACAGCTCTGTTTGGCCGACTTCTTATTAGAATTTTGAAACGAAATTTTGCATTCTTATAGAGGACATTATGGAGAGTTCAGGAAAAATACTCGGGTCCTCAGGGAAAGCGCAAAAAATTCCAGAAAATCCAAAATTTGCCCATTGGAAGACATTGAGTGACTTTTTTTTATTCTGCCCCTTTGGCTTACCGCCATTGGGCTAAAAGTCGTTACAAAATATATTTTTACAAAATTTGTATAACCAAAACAATTTAAATACAATAATACAACAATATAAATACAATAAAAACCTATTACAAAACAATATATATTTTACAAAAAACAGTATAAAAACATAGTCTAGAAAAACATTATATAAAAACAAACATTGTTAGTAAAGAACACTGTACAAACAATTGAGTGACTTATTTTATGAAAAATTAAAGCCAATTAAAATTAATTAAATAATTAAATTTCTCAAATGAAAAATAACAAAAACTGTTATATAATTCGGAGCAGCTAACCTATTTATATAATTCGCCAATACCGTCTGTCCGTCTATCGCACCAACGATTTTTATTAAATCAACTATTTTTTCATGCTCTTTAAAAAAATATATTTGATTTTTCGAGGAAATCGCTTAAAGTACACTTTAGTGATATCAAAGCTCGTAGCTCGGCGCCATCTTTGAATGGCGTGGTCAAATTCGGAACTTAGGTGGGTGCTAAGGGCAACTAAATATATCTCGACACAAAAAAATCTGGTGTGACAAGGGCCGGTAGGTAAGAGAAAGTTGTGTGATTTGCGACCAGTCACACCATATATTTATATTAAGGTGAGAATTTCATATTAAGATCAAAAATTTATTAAAATAGATGCGATAACCCCTAATCACATCCCGAGACTCAGCCCGCCAAAGGCGGATAGTTTCCAAAATTTGACTACAGGCAATTCCAAAAAATTCATCTGTAGTAATTACCTTTACTGATAAGATTGTAAACAGAAAAGGGCTAAAATTAGAACAAAATGGACAAAGAAGGATGTACAAATACTGATAATACATCCTTTGAGAATAAATATTTTTTTAGCAAACATATGTCAAAGAAATATTTTTAGAAAATATTGATTGACTGCGAGTGTTAAAATATAAATAAACATCGACTTTAACTGACTAATAAATAAAAACATGATTTTACTTTAAATTAAAGCATTTGGCTCTAAAGTTTCTCTATGATGATTTGATTAAGATGAAATAATGGCATAGGGTTTGTGTGTGGTCCATTCAGGCAGGTGCTCTGCTCTCTCAGGGAGGCTGTGGCGGCCGGCGCCACTCACTAATGAATCTTTCCCATTAATCAACTAGGAAATCATTTCAATGCAAAGTAAAAACAATGTGACAATTCAAAGGCCAAACAGTTGAATAATATTCATTGAAATAAATTTTAGACCTTATTTCTTCATTGTGGAATTAATCATTAGTTAATTCACTGATTTAGGTATATGTACATTTTTCTGACGGCTAGAAATATTAAAAAATCTGGTGTGCCTGGCGCACACCAGATTTTTTGTGTCGACATGTATTTAGTTTCCGACAGTACGGTACATTCGATTTTCAAGATGTACACTTTATAAGTATGGCAAAATATTTATATTTTGTTAATATGGCAACCATTTCTCCTATCTTTTCTATGCAGTACAAGAGTAAAGTGGTCTTCAGAAGATTTCAATGGCAAAATGAGAATATACATTTTACAGAGCATCTAAAAAAGAATTGATTTATCAATTTAAAAAAAATCATTGGAGTGAATTTTGAGAAAATTGAAAAAAACTGAAAAAGTACATCAGTAAAGTACTAGTACTCTTTGGCCGATTTTGATTAAAAGGTTATTTTCACGCTACCGGGGGGTACAAAACTTAAATATAAAATTTCAACCTCATAGCTCAATTCCTTCATGCTTAAAATTGAACACAGACAGACCATGTCGCGAAAACCACTTTTTTGGATTCAGGGGACCTCAAAACGTGTATATCCATTAAAATCTCGACATCGAATTTTTGACATGAACTAATCCTTACTTTTTCATATATATTATATTAACATATTACCCTAGAGGAAAGTAGAAAGAAAAATACAATAAACTACAGTGCAGTGGAACGCCCTTAGAGGTAAACAAATGTTTCAAATTCATTTCATGAGAAAACTGTTGCTGTTCGAAATCAGGAAAGGCAAGAAGTACAGGAGAAGCAAAATCAGTGGGAGGCCTAATGGATAAAATTTGATAAAAAATTTCTTTAAGTTTTTAAGTTGCCAAAGTAAATTTTACAAGTTTTTTAAAAATTGAACATTTAAATGAAAACATTTTTTGGCAAATTTATCAAATATTAATATAAAAACTTGTTATTAATTACAATAAAATACAACGTTTCGGCTGCTAATTCTGGAGTCGTCATCAGATACAGGGCCGTTCTTGGGTATGTTGCCTCCTGCGTGTCAGGTCATTTTGCCCCCATCTCCCCCCCCACTGGCGTTTTTTCTAGATTCTGGGTTAGAGAACCCCATTTTACCCCCAACTGCCTCGTTCGTGACGGGTTAGCTAAAATTACAACATTATTTCTTCAAACCCTTTTGGGTAGCTGCCTCAGCCACTGTGGTTTTCGTGCCGCTTCCTTCCTTTGAGAAGGCGTATCTACCGAATTTGGGTTTGACGTTTCTGGCATCGCTTGGGAAGTGGAAATTTTCAGAAAAAATAAAATAACTTATAGTCAGTTTCTCCCAATTGGTTTTTGTGTGGGACCTAAATGGGAAATAATTGTCCAAAAAGGGCCAGACTGGACTTTGCGTGACATCACTATAGGGCAGTCCAATGAGGACCCAATAGGTCTTATATTAAAATTTCTAGTCGGGGGGGGGAGATGCATTCACTTTCAACAATGAAGACTAACTGAGAATTAGTATATTATTTTCATGCGTGCCAAACTTCGTAGTTAACTTCAATTAGTTCAAATGCATTGCTCACTTCACATTAACAACACAATTGAATCTTAGACAACTAGAATCATTTTTTATTTATTTTACAAGTTTAAGATTCATTTGTTTGTAATGTGAAGTGAGCAATGCATATGAACAAAGAGAAGATGGCTACGAATGTGAGTGCAGAATTAGCAACCGAAACGTTGTAATTTATGTTAATTAATAACAAGTTTTGTATTATTAGCTAGCTAAATAAACCAAGATTTAAGAAAAAAATATATATTTTATTTTTATTATCAATAATCGTGAAAGTCTAAAAAATCAAAGTGAAGTTTTTCTCATCTCTGAAAGTACAATACTAAAAAAAAGTTTAAATAGACTATAAAAGATTCAGACTTCTTATAATCAAAAATTCCAAAAGACGAGAATTTTAATTTAATTACAGAGAGGAATGATGGGAAATAAAAACTTTGTTACGCAGACGTTAATTTCATTGTTTACGTTATGGCAGTCGTTTATTTATGCTCAGAAACCATTTTATTGAGGGCTCCGAAAACAACAACAGCAACAACAACAAAATAATAGATAATAGCAAGTGAAGTTTGATGTTTTTTCAAGGTGGCTTTATTGAAGAGAAAAGGTACAAAGAGAGAACAAAGTTCTATCGAGGGGTAAAAAAAAAAAAAAAAAAAAAAAAAACTAAAAAATTTTCATTCTATCTTTAAAAATTCCAAGAGAAAGAGGGAAGTAAATGTGCGTGCCCCCTAAGGGTAGGGAATTCACAAACCATCAGCTCTTTTTCTCGACTATCAAAGAACAAAAAGTGAAGAATAAAATAAAACTTGTAGCCCTGAGCAATGCTCGGATCAAGATGAGCTGGAGCCTGAGCGTTCGGATCATCAGCCGAAGAGGCTATCTGCAATCGAGGTCAGCCATCGATCATACAATGAGCGCATTCCTCTTTACTTTTTTTTTGTTTTGTTTTTAAATCCCAAATATTTCGATGGGGGGACGAATTTTATTCCCTGGAAAGGAATTCATTTAATAAACTCTTATAACAAAAAATTATTTTCGAATATTATGCAATAATATCGAAGAGTGAAGGAATCAATCGATAAGAAGAAAATATCTTTTAAAGATAGAGACGCCTCCGGGCTTGGCGTAGTTGGTAGCGCGCCTGCCTTGTATACCAAGGTTCGGGGGTTCGAATCCCAGGCAATCCGATCATTTTATTTAAGGCATTTGGATACCTAATGGCTTAAATAAGAATGCCTGGACCCCAATATATATATATATATTTTATAATCGTATAAAGTCTTATATGGCCTAAATTGCCGAAAAGACTGTGTGTATGTGTTTACCTTCTTGGTAATCGAAAGTTGTGCTCTTTGCTTGTCACACCAGATTTTTTGAAGTCGACATATATTTAGATCCCCACAGTACGGTACATTCGATTTCCAATTTAATTTCTAAAAAAAAAAAAAAA
>JAKCPI010023233.1:0-10820 GCA_023213315.1 Euborellia annulipes | reverse complement strand
TTACATTTAAATGAACAAACAAGTGTTGTTTATATACGCACTTAATTAAATATTGAACATTTTTGTGATTTCCTCATTGAGTTTTCTCGATCGAGAAGAGAATGTCATAATATAAACTACGGTATCTATTCTATCCTATATTTCCTGCACTCCATCAAATGAACCTTCTTCCCTTTGTATTCGACTCTCTCAAATGTTCGATCAGCCTTTCGATTTCCTAATTGATTGCACGAGAGTGAAAAATATATTTTATAAAGTTATCATCATCTCTCTCTTCTTCTTCTCACTCTTTTTATTGAGTGATAATTTTTTTAAAGAAGAGAAAAAATATTGACACCTTTAATACAAATATATATTAAAACATTTGGAAATAAAATTGTTAGAGAGATTAATTTCATATTGGTGCCGGAAATTGTATATAGGCTTATTTAAAAAATTTAGAAAAAAAATCGTTAGAGCCGTTTTTGAGAACTGATATGCTTACAAACAAACGTAAATTGCTCGTTTAAGATAAAAAATTATTTTTACTAATAAGTATAAAGCTTAAATCTAAAATCACGTTATTCTTTCTTACATTAGTATGTTGCCATAAAAAATTCCAACCCCGTTCACAAAATGCAATTTCTACGTATGTTAAGTCTACGAGGTCTATTCTGAGATCTTATAAATAATTAATCGAAACGGCACTTGGTCACTTGGGTTGTATATCTTCCAATTACCAAAGTTAAGTGAATATTTTCAAAATATTAAAAAGTCTCTTAGGGGCCATTCATTAATTACGTAAGGGTCTTGAGAGGGAGAGGGGGGGGTTAAGAAAATCTCTAAATGTCCTTATGTAGGGGGGGATGGTCGTAAGACTTTTTTTTTTGAAACATTCACACTTTTTCTCATTCACACTCACACTCACACACACTTCACACTGTCTTTTCGGCAGCTCAGGCCATATAAGACATTTACGATAACCGTTATTTATGAATTTATATATATTAGGGTCCAGGCATTTTTATTTAAGCCATCTGGTATCGTAAGACTTATTCTTACGTAATACTTTTTGAATCAAAATTCAATACAAATCCCGTTATATGAGACTGAGAGAAGAGTCGGGAACATCTCAGGAAGAGATCTTCAGGATATTTTGTTTGACGAAGATGATAATTATGAGGATCTTTTTAAATACTTAAAGGATATTAAACTTTTCTTTTTTTTTTTTTTTGATTGGCTGTAAAAAACTATTGTAAAAGAGTTTTGGAATGAGGCGCGAAATGACCGGTGAAGTCGTAGCGCCCTATAATGTATAATAATAATAATAATTATAATTTAATACAAAGAATCTAATTTCATTTTGGATTCCCAATAGTTTCCTTTATTTTATAGTGTACAATGTAATTTAAATTCTATTTTAATAATTATTATTGCTTATTGAAAAAAAAAACAAATAACTGGTAAAATTTTTAAATATTTTACGTCTTAAGTAAGAAAGGGGGGGGGGTTCGAGAAATCTTAGTATATTTACATGGGGGAAGGGGGGGGTCAAAAATGACTAAAATTGTATTAATGAATGGCCCCTTATTTGATGGAGGTATGTAGCTGAGTGTTGATAATCAAATAGGTAGAAAGAATGAGCAAAGCAGCTAGTTTATATTTCAATTTATTAATAAACCAGGGCCGACGTTTCGGTCACACCTGGCCTTGAAGATGGTCTTATATGTGACCGAAACGTTGGCCCTGGTTTATTAATAAAAAGTCTCTTAGAATTTAAATCAATTTTATTATTTCTTTGTTCATCAATGTTGGTCACATCAGTTCTTTTTTTTTTTATACCTGCTTGATTTCTCTATAAATATGTAGATTGAATAGAAGCAAATGTTGCTAATAAAATTAATGATTTCTTATCAGAATCTTGGATGTTGATATCAAGATCGAATAAACAAACAGTCAGGGTTCCCTAGGCCCTTTCCAAAGGGACTTTGTTGAAATCATTTCGTTTCCGATTTCCTTTTAGATCTTTCTTATCGATAGAAAAAAAAAAACTCACTGTGTATGTAACTTTTCAGGAAAACATCAATAAAAGTATAAATGCAGAGTGGAGATCCCGTGGGAATCGTGGATTTAGATCAACCTCCTTATTCTCTTCTTTTTTTTTTTTTTTTATTAAACCACTTGCCCCTTCCCCCGCCTCCCTCCGCTTCTCCACCTGCCATCAAACTAACTCTATCCTTGTTCTGATAGCGATTTATATGGATATGGATTAAATTTATTGACGAATGAATTTAGCTTAAATTTCTCATAAATATATATTGAAGGGGGAAAAAAAATACACAATGTGTATGCAAAGGAAAAAAATGAGAATGTATCCTTAAGATGAGAAAAAGTGATAAGGATAATTGTAAGCAAATACTATATTGATTTTTGATGCAAATACGCCTTTGAATACCAACTGAGGGCTTAAAATTTTTAATTCGGACGATGAAAAATTAATTTAATGTGCCATAAATAGCGGGCCAGTTAACAAATTTTTAACAAAAATCAACTTAACCACTTATTCACTGAGATGACAAACATATCACTTAGTGTTTTAATTGATTTTAATTAATTTCATCTGCTTATAATGTTTCAAATAGAGCTAACGAGAGGTTACCAGTTTAAATTTAATTTATAATTTTGCTTATAACAATCCTCGAAATGTTCTTATTTACGTTCCATCTAATTAAATTTTTCCCAAACAAATTATCGTATTCTGCCCCACTTCAATTTGAAGCAAACAGAACCTAATATCATTAAAATGAGAATTGAAAAGTAAATTATTAAAAATAATGCGAGGATATGTTTTCAAGTACAATAGAGAGGGATTTCTGTTCTTGACGCATAATTAGAAGCTACGATATAAAATATGAAGAGGCAAATTAAAATAAAAAATAAAACGAACGGAATATTTTTGTTCTTTGGATACTTAAGAGAAAATGAATATAAAATACCGTAGCTATTAGTAGAAAATTAGAAAACTTACTTATTTATTTTTTTATTGTCGACATTTCGCTCGCCAATTCCGCAACCTTCATCAGGAAAAAAAATATTAAAAAAAAAAATATGTTGTGACAATTTCAAAGACTTTATTACGTAAGCAGTGAGAGTTAATAATAAAGCACCAACTTTTATTAAAATATTAAAGCTTTTTCAAGATCTATAACCTTTTTTTTCTAAAATTAAATCTTTAAAAAGAAGATCCCAAGCTATTTTCTTTTTATTCATTTTTTATTTTCTTTTACCTATATATATGTTAATATGAAAGTATTGAATTCATGTCAAAAATTCGATGTCAAGATTTTGATGGTCCCCTGAATCCAAATGGTTGCCTTGGTAACAAAATTATAAATATTTTCCCATGATTATGAATTTTATATTTTGCCCTCGGGGCATGGTGTAGGGGTTAGCGTGCTAACCTCGTATACCAAAAAGTTCGGACCCCAGGCAGTCCGATGACTTTATTTAAGCCATTTGGATACCAAATGAATCATCTTAACAGAATCTCTTAAATGTTTTTTTTTTTTTTTATAAACAAATTTCTTCAACAGTGAACACATATCTACTCTTTTCTTTGTCTTTCTTTAAAAAAAAAGGATTCTCACATCGATAATCTTTTGTTGTTTGTTATTATGACAGAGCTAATCTCGTAATGAACTGATTTGAAAAATTATTTCACCAGCAGATAGCGGAGATTTCTGAAAGTAACACAGTCATTAAATTATTTCCATAACTTGGAGGTCCCTTGTTAGTTCCAAATCCCGCTGGGGGCGGGTCATTGTGACTAATATAAATTATAATGTCTTTTGATATTAATAAATCCAATGTACAAAGCTTTTCTGCCCTTTTTACTCTAATCTTCTTCTAAGTTAGCCACTTAGCTAAGAAAAGTCTCAAAGCAACTCTCTCTCGGATTATAAAATACAATTTGACCGTGTTCCATATTTTAATTTAAGTCCATTATTGGGATTAGGTGGAAAAGAAGCCGGCGAGACGTTTAGGGCCAATACCCAAGGTTTATGACGGCCAAAGAAGAAAAGGCTATAGTAGAAGTGCGAGAGCTAAAGTTAATAACATTTCTCAAGGTTTTTCTTTTTTTTTTTTTTTGAGTGCGCATCCGTGATGAAGTACAGATGTAACATCCCCCGCTTCCCCTTTGTGGGTGTGTAGAGAGAGAGAGAGAGAAAAAACCCTGGCAAGAGATTTGGTAATAGCTTTTAAATCGTATTAAAGATATAATCTAGATAGATAGGATAAATATTGAGAGAGTCGTGTGTGTGTGTGTGTGCGTGCGAGGATCATGGCCCAGCCCCCCCGCCCCTTGGCATCTTGCAGAAGCAAAAGGACTCAAATATATTACCCATTTGATTCTCGGGATTTGACCCTAAGCCTTAAAGCCAGATAATTAGATAATAAAAGTTGGAATAAATGTCGATAATTTCAAATAAAATAAAAAGGAACTTTCCAATTATATCTTTCGTATTTAGGGGAGGGAGGGGGAATGCTAGAAAATTAACTTTTTAATTGTTTAAAACAGATTAGATTAAATAACAGAGTGAATTTAGAAAAATAAAAATTCTATGCATGCATTTTTAACATTCACATGAGATAATAAGAAAAAAAAAATTTTGGTAAGACTAGGTATAATTGAAATAAAAAATTGTATTATTATTATTTGAGAATATGAGCTCTTCATTGCATTTACACCACTTTCAGAAAGATTTTTTAAATGCTGGATTAATAAGCTTTTGTTTATTAAAATTTTTGTGGTTTGAAATATTATTATTAGGAGAATTTTTAATTATATACCACATTTTTGTATTAAATATTTATTAAAAATATATAAATACTGTACAATGTTTCGACTGCTTATTCTGCAGCCGTTATCAAGTACTGTGCACTTGTTCCGAATCAAGTGAACCAACTGTCATGTCCGTTACGTGCCTTTTTTATATACAGCGACGTCAGCGCCATCTGTCGGCATTTCTGTGAAGTTAGATTCAAATTTTCCCGCTATTTTCACTCATTTCCATGAAGTTAATCATAATTATCAAAGCAAGTGTTTACATAAAAAGCATGATGTTACAATAAGTTTCCTGAGTTTGATTTTTACATAGATGTTATAAACTATTCCCCAACAGCACAAAATATTGCAGCAATGTTGCAGAAACATTGCGAATCTTGGCAACATTGCAGCGGCAATATTCCAAACTAGCAATATTGCTGTTTGAGCTGCAATATTGCATCAATATTGCCGCAATATTGTCAACATTGAGCAAGATTGCAATATTCCGTGCTGTGTGGGTTATTATTAAATCATTCCAAAATTACACATATTCATATGTACGCTTTAAATATCATGACTATTTATTTACTTGTATATAATTCTCTAATGTTCATAAGCCCCAGAACATTTTTTTTATTTTCCTCAAGTCTTTCGGTGGACTTTACCACTTGTCAGAGGACTACATCTTGATCGAAGTTTTTTGCTTTTTTTTTTTTTTTTTGCATTGCTTTTCGGCACAAAACAAACACATAATGTTAACAATCACATGTCAAGAAATCCGGAAACAGGATGTCTAACGCTGATTACAACTTCTCTTTTTTTTGTGACTAGTATCGGATATTCCCTTTATCATTGTCTTGTCTCTATCTGGATGAGTTTCTTCTTCTTCTTCTTCTTCGTGAAGAGAATCAAAGAGGCGGCTTATTTTAAAAATTCTGGTGTGACTGGTCGCATAGCACAAGTTGTGTTCTGTTCTTGTCACACCAGATTTTTTTGTGTCGAGATATATTTAGTTTCCGGAAGAATTCAAAATATAATTTTTTTTTTTTTTTAACACTCACACTTTTTTCTCATTCACACTCACACACACATTCACACAGTCTTTTCGGCATTTAATATTTTACTGGCATTATTATACGGCATTAATTATTTATGCTATACTCACAATTTCACTATATGCTTAATTTGAAATAAATGCTAATTGTGAATTTGTATACAATATATAGAAATATACAGTATATTGAATATCTAATAATATTAAATCGGATCTTTAAATACGTTCTTGCAGCCCACCGTTCTATTTGAATTTTGAATCTTTTTAATAAGAAAACGAATTTTATATATAACATAATAAATAACCGGGGGAAAAAGTTGAAAATAAACGAAGCATTTTTTTTTTTCAATGATATTTCACTTAACTTTTTTTGATAATAATGAGGATGGATGATTTTTTTTTCTTTCTCATCCAATTGATACAGCTTAACGGAGAGGGAGAGAAAGAGAGAGAATCGCTAATACCTTTTAAATCTGAATTTAATTTTAAAAATATATTTCCTTTTTTCCCTCTACAAAAAGAATTTATTATTATTTAATATTTGAATTTAATCCGTATTAGGATGATGAATATTTTTTTTTTATAATCTGGGGCATAGGTCGCAAGCGGGGGAAGATCAAGCCATAGATTGATTTCATCTTTTGAATGGGGAATGTAATTAAATCTAGCTACAGATGAATGTAATTATTAAAAGAAAAAAAAGGCAGATAGAGAGAGAGGTGGGAGTTGCTTGGGATGTTCACGACCCATGGCTTTTTTTGTTTATTTGAACCAACATTTTCTAAATGGACTCATTTTTGCCATCATATAAAATATCGTATTTATTTTAATTTCACTTCTCAATTGAGTAATCCCAAGTTCATTTCATTTGGACTAGAGTGAGTTAATTGTGTTGTGCTTATATCGGAGTTTTTTTTTGCATCTATCCACAAGGGATTCTTGTGGTTGAGAAGTGAATCACCGCAAAAAGTTTGTCCTCAAGATAAAAAAAAAAAAAAAAAAAAAAACATTTTAAAATAATTTCATTTCATACGATTAATTTAATTTAATTTTAGAAATTAATTCAACTTTTAAAACTTATTTAGTGATTCTCAAGCTCAGCTTTTATTAAAAAATTTATTTTATACCCAGACAGCTTGGAATATTGCAGTAATATTGCCAATCTTGCTCAATATTGACAATATTGCAGCAACATTGCAGGAATATTGGGACAATATTCTCCTCAAAGAGGAGGACATAGTGATATTGCAACAACATTGCTGAATATTGCAGCAACGTTGCCAATATTTTGCGAGATTTGCAATATTGGCAATATATACATGATTCGCAATGTTTCTTCAATATTGCTGCAATATTCTAAGCTGTTTGATCAGATCATTCTGAAATTTCATAGCAGCCTGACTTATAAATGACCTTGCCAGAATAAAAAATAATAATGTCCGTCCTTCATGTGAACACACCATAATTTAGATGGATAATTATGGGCAGGGGCAGCCAATAAAAGGAACGCTGTATGCAGGTTACAATCAACGAAGACGTTTCGGTACTTTATCATTTAAGAACCTTCTTCAGTCTTTAGATTAGAAAAGTATAGGCTATATAATTGCAAAGTTTAAAATTTAGTCAGTAATAATATTTGGCATATACATTCTTTTTTCGTCATCGAAATACTCAGTAGGCCTATATATTCCTAGGCTAAAAATTTTTTTGCGATGGTTCTACCAACACTCCTTGAAGTTACATCATTTTCTATCTCTAACTTCTCCTCCTGCTTTCGTCTCTAGCTAGTGAACTAATCCTTATTTCTTATCCACCCGCTTCCTTTTATCCAACCTCTTCTATGGTAGGGAGGATGTCCTAGTTTAAGGAGGGAACTCCCTCAGCATCGACTCCTTTCGAAGAATGCATCACTGAGAGGGAACCTTCTTTACGTGCCTTCCACAGGACGGGATGTCACAGCAACTCCCTCTCCTCGTAGAGTAGCCTGGGGGCTATTGTGGTGAGATCCTATATTCCAATCCAGGGCTTGTTTGAGGCTCTTTTGATTAATATATTGAAATATTGATGCAATCTAAATAAATTAGAAATCTTATATTAATAAAGTCATTTCTAACTCAATTAATTGGCAAAAAAAAAAAACCGTACCAGTCATTTTTATGGTCTATAATATATTCATTTAAGGACCCCATTTATACATATCATGATGTAAGCACAGTAAAAAAAAAATTAAAACAGATAATAAATAGGAGGGTTTTAGCTTCTCAAAGGGCTGGTAGCTCCTTTCATTGCTTTTTTTTAAAGGGCCTAATGAAAGCTGATAATATCAAACGCCCATCTGCGCGTTTCGTTTTAGATTTTGTCTGAAATACCCATTAGAGTTGTAATTCTTTGGATAAATTTCATATTAAAAAAAAAAAAGTAAAAAGGAAATTAAAAATAAAAAGAATTTTTTATAGTCTCTGATATTTATTTGAAATAATGAGAGAGAAAGAAATTGAAAAGGGGAAAGGGAAATAAAATCCACCGGACAATATGCCATACATTTTAAGTTTATATCAGTCAGAGCTTTTCCTCCAGTTTTCAAATCTTTAGAATCCTTTATCCTTTTTTTATATTATATATCAAATACCTTATAACAAAATTAACCCCATGTTCTAAATTTACTTGGGGGGTTCATGACGAGCGAGATTTCCCTTTAATTTCATATAAGGGTGGAAAAGTCGACTCTAACTTTAGTCATTCACTTTAGAATCGATCTTTTTCTGAAAATAATCGACTTTTTAGAATCGAGTTGAAACTCTTTCAAGTATATTAGAATCGATTCTTACTGGACGACTTCGACTTTTTTCTACAATACTTAGTATTCGATGGTAATATAGTTTGTAACGTTTTCATTGATTGACTTTCATCCTTTTTTTAAAACCTACACATAACACACCAATCAACACCCTTTCTAAAATAGGTTAGTGAAGATATGTGGCATTCTTAATTCAATATTTTAATGTTATTTTGATACTCAACTTTCATATTTAATTTTAATCAGGAATGAAGTACGAAGAAAATGCAGCCAGAATTTTTTTCTTTAAAAATATATTTCAACAGCTAGCTGACGTTTGTATATGAAGACCAACAGCAGCTCCGAGGATGGCTTTGACCAAAGCCGAAACGTCAGCTAGCTGTTGAAATATATTTTTAAAGAAAAAATTCTGGCTGCATTTTTCTTCGTACTTTCATTCCTGATACAAATTTCACCAGCCATAAAATACCCTTATACTTTAATTTTAATGTTCAGTGCCATATCACGTGCAATTTCTGGATAGAATATTCTTTTATACAAATATTGAAAACAATATTTGTGTATGTTGTATTTAATATAATGTTCAAATACTTAATAAATCTTATTTTATAGGTAAATATTAATATTTAATATTTATTGAGCATCTCCTAAGTACGAGTAATAGAGTTTTTAAAAAGTCGACTTTCAGAAATGATTAATAATCTTTTCCGAAAATCGAAATATATCAAGTCGATTTTGAAATCGAAAATCGACCAAAATCCATCTCTATTTCATATTATAATAATAAATTTTGATAGGGGAGGTTCAGCCAAATAAAAAGCCTTTATATGCTTCTCGACTCCGGAGACGTTTCGAGATATATTAAATGTCTCATCATCAGTCCGTGTTTACATCGAAAATTAGCATAAAGGTAGTCATTAATATACACATTTTATATGGACCTATGCTCTTTTATATGAAATTTCCTGATGATGAGACATTGAATATATCTCGAAACATCTCCGGAGTAGAGAAGCATATAGAGCATATAGAATTTATAATAAAAATAAAGCCCCTCCTAATAAGAACTATCAACTGATTGAAAACTTTTATTCATTTATTTATTTATTTAACGGGTGGAACCCTATTACATCAGTTTGTATACATTATTTAATTTATTATTCAATATATTTTAATAACTAAAAAATAAGAGATTGCAAACTTAAAAAAATTATCGAGGTCAATTGGACTCATCTGAGAGTTCTAATAAATTTGTCCTGCACCCTCTCCGGGTCACCAAGTCACCTGAACATGGAAGTGAGGAGTCCAGACTACAGCACAATATTCTATAATTGTTCGAACCATTTCGTTATATAAGACTCTAATGCCCATTTGCACCAAAACATCTTAGATCTTGAGCTCGCCTTCAGCCTTTCATATGTAAAAAAAATTTTTTATGAAAAACTATGAATCTGTTTTGTAATGGAATTTTAAATGATAGGCCTACTGCAGAAGTTTTTTTTTTTTTTTTAGAAAGGGGTAGATTTGTTTATATGTTTGTGATACTCTGAAATTTGCACAAGTTTTATGATTCAAGCTAGCTAGGAATAAATTCACGGTTCGTCCCTCCCAAGCGCGTTGACTCGCCAAGAATAAATCTCTCTCTCTCTCTCTCTCTCTCTCTCTCTCTCGTTACTCATTCATCTTCTCTCTTTTCCTTCTCTCTCTCTTTTTCGCTTAAGTTTTATATGACGTGCTGAAGAGATACGGGGGACACACAGTTTTTTTTTTTTTTTTATACCTGACAGTGGGGTTGATGTGTTTTGTATATGCGTAGGGTGGAAAAACTGAGAAGAGAAAGAGATAGTAACATAATAAGACAACAAAACGAGAGTTCACATGTCATTCGACCTGAAACGAAAATTTATTCTCGAAATATTTTTTATTATATAAAAAAAAAACTTTTTTTTTTTAGATAATGAACCATTGTAAAGAGAATAGGGGTGTATTTATTCAAAAGGGAGGAAATATGTCACTTTTTTGAGGATATTTACTTTTATAGTGAAGGAAAATTTAATAATAACTAAATCTACTTTTTTTTTTTTTTAAACAGGAATTTTAATATAGGCCAATGACGAGGATGAGGAAGGTAACATCTAATGCTATTACTTTCTCTTGCCATA
>JAKCPI010023232.1:0-17574 GCA_023213315.1 Euborellia annulipes | reverse complement strand
AATATTTTCCCATACGTATAAATTTTACATCTGAACTCAAATGTACCATACTGTCGGGAACTAAATATATATCCACACAAAAATTCTGGTGTGACAAGCACAAAACAACTTTCGATTACCGAAGATAAGAGAAAGTTGTGTGCTGTGGAACAGTCCCACCAGATTTTTAATTAAACTATTCTCCTCTCCAGCACTTTATCCTAATCAAAACACCAAAAAAATACATTTAAACATTAAGAGTTAATTTCAGGGCTGGGGTGTCGGCAGAAAAATATACCGACACCGAGAAAATTAAAGATGATTAAGTCGTTTTTCTAGTCAAAATACTGTATTTTATGCTGACACCTTCACCGGCAGATGCCGATTCCTATTATAAAGTAAAAGCGTAAATTTAATTTTGATTAATAGAATTTCTAAGTAAAAATAAATTTGTCGGCTCTTAAAAACTTCGAATGAATGGGGGATATCCTACGTGTATTACGGCCCCTCTATCCTAATGCCCTCTAATCCAGTTATGTGGGCGGATCGACTCTTTACGTAGGTGGAGGGATATAACAACAACATCAGCATGCATCATAAAATATCCTATATTAATTAAAAGCATTGTTCTTCAAATTAAATCCTAGCTTAGATAAATTACAAATTCTATTTTACTTTTTATGATTTAATCTCCATTTTGAATGTTGATTAAACAAATGAAATCCATTATTGAGGTGGAACAAAAAGTGCAAATTCACTTTCTCTTAAAAAAAAAATGCCTGGAAGGACTAGCATGAATAAAATACAGGTAGTCATCCAAGTAACTATAAATCCTCCCTGAGACATTATACGTAAATATAAGTAAATAAATGACGTAAATATACGAAAATTATACGTAAAAATTAATCGTAAAAACTTATAAAAAAACGTCAATATTTCGATTATTTTTCATAACCGATTATTGGGCAAATAATGGATTATTTTCGGGAAAAATGCGCTTGAAAAGATGGCATAGGCATGAGACTCGTATACTAAAAAAAATCTGGTGTGAGTGGCGCACGACACACAACTTTCGCTTGCCCTTCAGGTAACCGTGTTGCTCACACCAGATTTTTTTGTGTCGAGATATATTTAGTTGCTCTCAGCACTTTAGTTCCAAACTTGACCACGCGATGATTCATAGATGGCGCTGAGCCACGAATGCTTCCACATCAGTAAAGTGTACTTCAAACGAGTTCCACGAAAAATTTCCCTGGAATATTTTTTAAAGAGCATCTAAAAATAGTTCATTTAAGAATTAAAAAAAAATATCCTTGGAGCGAATTTTGAGATAATCGAAAACAACTGAAAAAGTACATCAGTAAAGTACTAGTCATTTTTGGCCGATTTTGTTCAAAAACTTATTTATACGAGTTCGGAATGTGCCTAACTTAAATATAAAATTTCAACCTCCTAGCTCATTTCCTTCATGGTCAAAAATGTCCACACACACAGACCAATTTTCGGGACCCACTTTTTTGGACTCAGGAGACCTCAAAACTTATTTATTTATCAAAATCTCTACATCGAATTTTTGACATGATCGCAATACTTTCTCTCTATATATTTCATATATAGGGTAAGAGAAAGTAAAAAAAAAAGGTCAAATGCTTTTCACGGGAAAAATTTTTTGTAATTTGTTATAAAAATATGTGGCCTATTGAGGCTTCTTAGCCCTGGCTTAAATAAAATACAATTCTATTCTACGCTATCTATAGAATTTGAGTGAGCCCTGAGATAGAGAGATATATTCACCATAGATGACCATTTTCTAATTCGCAAATTCTCATGGTCTAAAATATTCGGTATTAGACATTATGAATGTGAAGCCAATTTCAGTTTGTCGAGTTTCAAGTTTGTAATCAAAGTTTTTCATCAAAAAAAAAAAATCTTTCATTTCGAATATAAGTTTAGACATTTTGCCCGAACAACCTTGCAACATTCACAAAATAAGCCTCCGATTTAATAAAAGTTGTTTCTACCATTCTACGTTATTATATTTAATAATACAGAGGTCTCTAAAATATATTGAATAAAAACAAATAATAATTTTTCTTATTCTAAATATTGAGTTTTTGTATTATTGCATTCTTTCCTCACTCTGTCGCGTTGATTTATTTACGCCTTTATTAAATTAAATCGAAGAAATAGAGACGACTTCTTTAAGTTATAGCTACATATTTATTAATAAATGTTATTTGTTCCTATGAATGTGTAGTTTGAAACTACTCGGTAGTTTTTTACTTTCTCTTACCTATGTATATATGTAATATATATATAGAGAGAAAGTATTGGATTCATGTCAAAAATTCGATGTCGAGATTTTGATGGATCTTCACGTTTTGAGGTCCCCTGAATCCAAAAAAGTGGTTTTCGCGACATGGTCTGTCTGTGTGTCTGTGAACAAAATATCTCAAGAACGAAAAGTGCTAGGAGGTTGAAATTTTATATTTAAGTTAGGCACCCCCATGGGACGTGACACGAAGCTTTTGAACAAAATCGACCAAAAAGTACTAGTACTTTACTGATGCACTTTTTCAGTTTTTTTCGATTTTCTCAAAATTTGCTCCAACGATTTTTTTTTAAATTCAAAAATCAATTATTTTTTAGATGCTCTTTAAAATGTATATTCTCATTTTGCGATTGAAATCTTCTGAAGACCACTTTACTCTTGTATTTCATAGGGAAGGATAGGAGAAATGGTTGCCATGGTAACAAAATATAAATATTTTCCCATACTTATAAATTTTACATCTGAATTCATATGTTCCGTACTGTCGGGAACTAAATATATGTCGACACAAAAAATCTGGTGTGACAAACACAGTACACAACTTTCGATTACCGAAGGTAAGAGAAAGTTGTGTGCTGTGCGCCAGTCACACCAGATTTTTTTTTATTAAATTAACAAAAATAATTATCTATTAAATAATACTATAAAGATTTAAACTTCTTTAGAAAAAAAATGTTCACCAAGAGATTAACTCTGACATTTCGGCAATGTTTTTATTTCTTCCGTTTGGCAAAATAAATAAATAAATAATTCATCGTTGGTGCTGGGGGTGATCCAGTTCGAAGAATCAGTCACTGCAATACCTAGCTTTATATGCCTCCTCTGTCACCCTGCCACAAGATCAATCCGGACCTCCCGCCTCCGTCCGTGCTCCGATGCCACTGCGGCTGGTTATGGCTGCCGATAAGATCGCGCTTGCTTGCAAGTGCAATGACGGGTGATATGAGCAATCCTAGTCTTCCTTTCATGGAGGTTAGCAGCCATAACCCAATAGCATCTGTGTACCTGTAGGTATCATATAGCGAAAATCAACAAATCCTGTCCAGCAGTGCCCGATTCGACGAACGAGATTACCCCCTCCATTTTTTTTCCGAAATATATATAAAAAAATCTGGTGTGACTGGCGCACAGCACACAACTTTCTCTTACCTTCGGTAATCGAAAGTTGTGTACCGTGCTTGTCACACCAGATTTTTTGTGTCGACATATATTTAGTTCCCAACAGTACGGAACATATGAATTCAGATGTAAAATTTATAAGTATGGGAAAATATTTATATTTTGTTACCATGGCAATCATTTCTCCTATCTTCCCTATGAAGCACAAGAGTAAAGTGGTCTTCAGAAGATTTCAATCGCAAAATGAGAATATACATTTTAAAGAGCATCTAAAAAATAATTGATTTTTGAATTAAAAAAAAAATCGTCGGAGCAAATTTTGAGAAAATAAAAAAAACTGAAAAAGTACATAAGTAAAGTACTAGTACTCTTTGGCCGATTTTGATTAAAAGCTTATTTTTCCGGTCCCGGGGGTGTTTAACTTAAATATAAAATTTCAACCTCATAGCTCAATTCCTTCATGCTTAAAATTGAACACAGACACACAGACACAGACAGACCATGTCGCGAAAACCAGTTTTTTGGAATCAGGGGAGCTCAAAACGTGAAGATCCATCAAAATCTCGACATCGAATTTTTGACATGAATTCAATACTTTCTCTCTATCATACTTATGTATAAAGCTCTTATTTGGTGTCCGATGTGTGAAACAACCAATCAGGCCTCAGGGATAGCGCTGATTGGCGAAATACAGAGAGGGCGAAGTCGGAGAGACAAATTCAAAGTTTTTTTTTAACCAGGAGAGATATCAATTTGGTTTCTTAAACCTTCCTTAGATAAAAATCTAAAATCGTTGTTTCAGAATTTCATGAAATTCGGCAGCCCCCCCCCCCCCCCCGAAATTTTTAATTATTCTATTTCTTCAAATATTAACATGCTTTTTTGGATTTAAAATTCTTGAATGAATATCTATCAAGGGGTTTAAAAGTTTAAAGATTTTTTCTGTAATTGCCCCTCCCCCCCCCCGAAATTTTTATTTTAAAATTGTTGATTTTTTTAATAGGTCCCTGTCCGCCTGATTTCATTTGCATGCCCGTTGGCCGGAATCAGTTTATTAAAGAGAAATTTAGACTTGCTACCCGCCCGTAATTTTTTCATGGCCTTCAAAACCCACATGCATTGCAGGGCGAATACTCAAATTTTAAACTCGATTCAGTGTATTTTCATTTAGGCAAAAATAATATGGGCTTTACAATTAAGAGGAAAACTACTGATCACGTCCCGAGACGCCGCCCGCCAGGGCAAGTTGGGAAGGCGCGGCGAAGTCGCGCCTTCCCAACTTGTATATATATTACATATATACATAGGTAACAGAAAGTAAAAAATAATTGCGTGTTTTTATGAAGCCACGATGCAAGTGAAACGTTTTTCGGATCGTAGTTAATTAATATATCTATTTGAGGTCCAGGCATTCTTATTCAAGCCATTTGGTATCCAAAGGGCTTAAATAAAATTCATCGGAGAGCCAAGGGTTCACATCCGATCTCTTGCGAAAAAAATGATAAGAGGCTGGACCGACTGGCTGTAGGGTGTGTGGAGGCCAGTTATTTATTTATTAAAAATTTGCAATTTTTTAAGACTTAAATCTTAAAGTTTTTTTAACTCGTTGTTTCTTGATGGCAGAATATTATGATATGAAGATGTGGTATACGGGCAGCCAAGGCGAAAAAAAAATAAAAATTTTTTTGTCGACGTTTCGAGTGCCGATCGCACTCTTCATCAGGACAAAAATGACCTCGGGACAGTAAAGAGAATTTTTCAAGAAAATATAAAAGTGGCTACACCGCCATGTCAACTAACCTGACAACTTGACATCTTTTTTTGTCCTGATGAAGAGTGCGATGGACACTCGAAACGTAGACAAAAAATAGATTTTTGTTTTATTTTTCACCCATATACCATATCCTCATATTTAAAATTTTTTTTTTTAATTTTTATATGAAAATACCACCAGTAAATATTTCAAAAGAGTCTGTACTTGACTAGTGAGATTATCTTTTATTAAATAATAATGAAAACAACACGCCCTTTGAATGAAGCACTTGGCTGCAGACTCTCGCCCTGCTTATTACGCCACTATAACAAATTACTTTAATTAAATAAATAAACAAAAAAATCACATTTCCATAAAACATTGAACCAAGATGTCAATTTTTCTCAAAAGGCTCGAATTTCCCCTGTCAAATTGAACAAACAAACAAACGCACACACATATGAGGTACAAGTTATTTAATTAATGAGCGGCTTGTCCAAAGGTCGTTATTGGTTTTATAGACGCGCCTGCATTTGCCAGCATCCATAGGGGGGAACAAGAACGCCAATTAACCCCTCGAGCACCAGAGAAATAAATTATAAACGAGAAATGAGGGACGCATTTTTTTTTTTTATTATTATAACCCCAAAATGGTTAATTTGACATTGGCCATTCAATGGCCTCCAATTTGTACTTCTCCAAGCGGGGATGTCAATTTATAATTAAAAAATATATAAAAAAAGACTCTGTGGTCTGTTAAATATCTTAGTGCTGCTATCTGCTTTGCATCTGGCGTCTCGGATTCAAATACAAGTCTTAAATATTTATTGAAATAAATTCTCGAGTTGGACTTGAAAGCTCTCTGAAGTAGCATCAAAATGAATTAATACTTCGAAATGGGTTAAATTATTAGACAAAATATAGAGGTAAGAAAAAGGTTTTGTACTTTCTCTTACCTATATGCGTATGTTAATATATTGTATATATATAGAGAGAGAAAGTATTGGATTCATGTCAAAAATCCGATGTCGAGATTTTGACGGATATACACGTTTTGAGGTCCCCTGAATCCAAAAAAGTGGTTTTCAAGATATCTGTGTGTCTGTGTGTGTTCAATTTAAAGTATGAAGGACCTTCGGTAATCGAAAGTTGTGTGCTGTGCGGTCCGTCACACCAGATTTTTTTATTGTATCTTCAACGGTTTTGTTAATAACAAAAAAATATGTCAATTTCATGGAAACAGGACTTTCGAGGCCGACACCGACGAAACAGTTCAAGTAACAATAAAACAATACTGGACAGTTTAAAGAGTATCTAATACACTACAGATTGCAACTAATCACAATGTAAAATCATAAAACCGAACTGAGCTAACAATTTAAAAAAAATCAGTGCGTGGTTTTATGAAACCACGATGAAAGTGAAACTTTTTTTTTTCGGATCGTAGCCCAGATAGCACACTACATCTTATGTACGTACATAAGACGCACAATTCGTCTTATGTACGTACATAAGACGTACTGTGCTATCTGGGAAGCGTTTAACTGAAAATTTTCAGAAAATTATTCAATTAAGGGTATTAAAATCGCGTTTTGACGTGACAACGTCTTACAAATCATGTGTCTATAGTGGCATGTTAGAGGGGCATGCACGAAAAAGTTTATTGGCTTGAATAACTCCTCTGTCTTAAGAGGTATAATTATGGGAAATATACGGTTAGAAAGAATGAGTTTTCAGCTAAAGAATTCACCATTTATTTTTTTCCTATCATTTTATTTTACCGCGCTGCGGTAAATTCTAATTTGAAAGTTTAAACTCCTGTAGATTCTGAACGGCTAATCAGATCAGACTAAATGGGATGTCATTTGGTGCAGAAAGAAAACCTCTAATAGAATAAATAAAAAAATCCCGAGTAATTAACTCAAAAATTGGTTTTTTTCTCGAAAAACCTCATTTTTTAGACAAAAAAATATCGAAAAATAGCCCTACTTGTGCAACGCATAGCGACTTGACCATAAAAGCTACATTAAATCTAAATATAGTTTTAGAAAGAGTGGTTCAATACCCAGAGGTTATTTTTTCATTTTTTTGATATGACGTCATTTTACCGCATGAGAGCACTCAGCGGGATTTCGTTTTTCGAAATTTTAAACCCCTGTAGATTCCGAACGGCTAATCAGATCAGACTAAATGGGATGTCATTTGGTGCAGAAAGAAAACCTCTAATAGAATAAATAAAAAAAATCCCGAGTAATTAACTCAAAAATTGGTTTTTTTCTCGAAAAACCTCATTTTTTAGACAAAAAAATATCGAAAAATAGCCCTACTTGTGCAACGCATAGCGACTTGACCATAAAAGCTACATTAAATCTAAATATAGTTTTAGAAAGAGTGGTTCAATACCCCCAGGGCTTTTTTTCTTTTTTTGATATGACGTCATTTTACCGCATGAGAGCACTCGGCGGGATTTCGTTTTTCGAAATTTTAAACCCCTGTAGATTCCGAACGGCTAATCAGATCAGACTAAATGAGATGTCATTTAGTGCAGAAAGATAACCTCTAATAGAATAAATAAAAAAATCCCGAGTAATTAACTCAAAAATTGGTTTTTTTCTCGAAAAACCTCATTTTTTAAGCATAAGTCGCCCTTAATGGATAAAAGTTTGGCCACACCTGTCATATATTGTTTCAATGAAAATGTTTGAACATGTTTATTTATGAAAACAAACTACTAGTAAAAAAAAAAAACAAAAACAATACTTTCTCTCTTTATATTTCAATATAGGTAAGAGAAAAAAATTTTTTTGAAGTCAAGCAAAAGACGTTGTCACGTTAAAAAGCCACCGGCTGTGTAGAAGACACAGCCAACACCTAATTTTTAATCTTAACTTAATAATTGGAAAATGGGAAATCAATAGACGCATGTTAAAAAAGAGAACAATATTTATTTAGCAATTGAAGATTTGAATCATTTTAAATTATTTTAAAAATTATATTTTATCAATTTAAAAATTGAATAATTAAATCTCACAATTATTTTCATAATTCGTCATATATATTATATTTCAACTTTGGTTGTCACGGCCAGGAGGGCTCGCTGGTGTAGTGAGCTAGGGTGTCAGCTTCTACAAAGAAGATCCCTGTTCAAACCCTGGGCATGCGGGATTTTTCATTAAATAAAAATATTTATTTAATGTAAACAAATCCTCAAGCAAGCCCTGGATTGGAATATAGGATCTCACCACAATAGCCCCCAGGCAACTCTACGAGGAGAGGGAGTTGCTGTGACATCCCGTCTTGTGGAAGGGAGAAGAACTCAGTGATGCATTCTTCGAAAGGAGTAGGCTACACGCCGGTGCTGAGGGAGTCCCTCCTCAAACTAGGACATCCTCCATAGCATAGAAGAGGTTGGATATAAGGAGCCGGTTGGAACCAGAAATAAGGATTAGTTCACTAGCTAGAGACGAGAGCAGGAGGAGGAGCTAGAGACAGGAAATGATGTAACTTCACGGGGTGCCGGTAGATGGCTACGGCCAGAGGCCGGTTGGGTTTGAGGTGTGTGTCTTCGTACACGTAAGCACCTCGGGTAAATAAACGGGGATCCCGATAGGAATTTCAAATAATAATAATAATAATAATAAAATGTTAACTGCTTGAAATAAACTATAGTTATTTTTCAAAATTTTAATCTCATAATTGTATATTTTTTACACAATAGAGAATACTAAATAAATACAAAATTCCATAAGAATTGAAAAAAAAAAAAGTTCCAAAGGGGACCTCCTTTTGAATGGAAATTTACATGCAAATCTTCATAGGGATTTAACGTTGGCTCTATGAAAATTTGAAAAGTAGATGATTAAATACTAGAAAGATATTAACAAAATTCTAAAAATAATGGATGGCATTCTCTTAATTTATTATTTGACTAATCTTTGTCTTGACAGACAGCATGTTTGGATGTCAGAATGCAGAACAGAAACTCACCTAAGGCGTAGGGTAGAGCGTCGTTGTCCTGGAGCCCATTTAGGTCTGGGATGATGGCAGGCTCTGGGGTGCTGCTTGAGGACCGATGGTGTCTTGATCTCTGTAAAATCCGATGATAGATGAACAGACTGCTTAATAAATCAAACGGACGTGAGATGGTCAGATTGATCTTTTTGCACATCCAACTCTCTCTCTTTCTCACTTTAAATTCTAAGAATATCTCAATAAATAATGAATAATTAGATTAAGGGGGAGTAGAAGTGGCCGTCTAAAAGTACTTAAAAAAAAAAAAAAAAAAAAAAAATTGACTATTATAAGGAATTTTTCAATGTGTGTTTTTTTTTTTAATGAATTAAATTCATAAGGGATTATTGTAACAGAAAATTATGATTTTTTTAATGACTTATTAAAAAATTTAGGATATTAATTTTTTTGTAATCAAACAAATACAGAAAAACAAGCTGTTACAATAATTTAAAATTTTTTTTAATTTAAAAATGAATTTATTATTATTATTATTATCAATCACATATTAATTAAAAAGAATATAAAATAAGCTTAGATGATTAAAAAACCGTCAAAATAGTCGAGCATTCTGTCGATAGATGGCCGAACTGGTCATCTTACGGCATTATCTGATCACTTTATAAGACCCCTAACGCCATCTTATCGACAAAAACATTCTAACAGCTTTGCCTCCCGAACTTCCTTAATCTAAATAACCAGGAGTATAAAATAATGATGAAACAACAGAATAGTGGCGTATTTAGTATAATTTATTCAAATTAAAAATTCATTAATTTTTTTATATCTTTACTGGCTTAATAAAACTCATAAAAAATTAATCTTTTTTATAATGATTAATTAGTAAATATAGACATTTCCTTTTTGTGATTCCATCTAAAGATCGTACAATATTGTAATTAATAATCTAAATAATAATATTTAAACCTTCAAAGAGATTATATTTCAAGTTATTTACCAGACCGTGTGGTGAGAGAGCTTTAATTATAAAATACGTTTATATTCAGAAGAGAAATATATTTTAACATTAAATGTATCTTTATATTAAAATTTAATTTATTTAGATTAGTGGATCGTAAAAATTATATATCACTTTAAATATTTAAAAGGTTATTAAAAATTCAAAACGTATTTAAAATTTCATAAGCCTATCTATCGACACCCTCTTGGGGATCAAATCCCCTCCCCCTCCTCAAGGGAGAGAAAAGAGGTCTCTGGAGTAATTTTTGACCCTTGAAACTTTGTCTTTTCTTTTTAAATTGTTTGTGTTTCTTTTAAATAAAATAAAACCCCTCCCGGTTTAATGCCAAAAGAAATCACAATCCCCCTCAGAGAGAAATCTTAGTTCCGCCACTGGACAGTAATATAAAATTTTATATTACTTTTACTTTCTCTTACCTATATAGGTAATATATAGTATATGTATATATAGAAAGTATTGCGATCATGTCAAAAATTCGATGTCAGACTTTGATGGATGTACATTGTACAGTTGTAGTATTTCAGATTTTTACTCATGAAATGCAAGTGGTCAAGGATTTGGAACTAAGGGGCTATGGGAAACTAAATATATCTCTACACAAAAAAATCTGACAAGCACAGTACAAAACTTTCTCTTGCCAAGGGGTAAGAAAGTTATGTGCTGTGCCACCATTCACACCAGATTTTTTGTATTAAGATAAATATAAGAAAAAAATATTTTCTTCTTAATTTGTTTTTAATTTAGGGTATTTTTCGGCATCTAAAGCATTTAGATTCCATCCCTATTTATTTCAAACTAGCCGCAAGGTTCGCCTTCGGCGAACCGCGCTAGCCAGGGGGCTTCGCCCCCTGGACCTCCAAGCTCGCCTACCGGCGAGCTTTGCTCGCCTTCGGCGAGCAATTGCCCGCCTTCGGCGGGCAAATTTGGTACATGCGAGCATGTTTCTTGGACGGCCATCGTTGAAAACCTGAAATTCACGGACCTTAAACGTTCTTAACTCGTGGTCAATTCTCAATGCTTCGATTCTTCTTTACCGCAAAAACAAATTGATATCTCAACACTTTAAAAAGTGAATATAAAAAAAAAAACTCCAAAATGAGAATTTAATGCTCTTAAAAATAGAATTTCGAAAAAGCTTAGGAAATCACGCTAAGGTAATAAACGTAATTTGCAAATTATAAAATGATATGAATTTATTACTATCACGAAGATAAGTAGTGACTAAATATTTTATTTCTTTATTTATTGTGTTAAATAAAGGGCCAATTACAGAAATAGTAAATAGCTGTAAGGTACTTTCTTAAAAAAGCGCTCTTTTGTAATACAGGATCATTTTGTAAGGCGTATTTGGATCATACCAGCTATAATGTCTATATTCTGCCCACATTTAACCGTACCAGAAAAATTATTTTCGTTCCTACATATATGGACTGCATTTTCGCTTCTTCGGCAAATATTTATTCAGTAATTTTAAACCCAAAAAAGCATGTTCATTAGGGTGGTTGTAAGGTATAAGGGGAGAAAATTGTTTTGGCTGTATTTTCGGCGGGAACCTCTTAAAAGTTGACAATTGGTGTAAAAAGTAGATTGAGAAAGTTTGAGCTCGATCGGATAACGATAAGACCTGCCTCATCGGCCCTAAAGTTCATCAATTCCCCTAAATTTGACTATTAACATCTGTAACTCCTAGAACGTTAGTCCAACAAAAAAAGTTTATCAGTAATTTTTTGAAGAGCATTAAATTTACTAAGAAAAAGTCCTTTAACATTCTTTAGTAAAACCAACGGTTTTCATGGTATGGGCAAAAAAATCGAATATTGTTAAGAGGCACATCACATAGAAATATAAGAATAAAAAATTCGGGGGGGGGGGGGGGCATTACACAAAAAACTTTAAACCACTTGAAAGATATTTAAAAAAAGAATGTTCATATCCCCCCTTGAAGTAATATAAGAATAAAAAATTCGGGGGGGGGGAGGCATTACACAAAAAACTTTAAACCACTTGAAAGATATTTATTCAAGAATTTTAAATCCAAAAAACATGTTCATAATTGAAGAAATAGAAGAATTTAAAATTTAGGAAGGGGGGCTAAAAAAAAACTTTAAACCACTTGAAAGATATTTACTCAAGACTTTTAAATCCAAAAAAGCATGTTCATATTTGAAGAAATAGAAGAATTTAAAATTCGGGGGGGGGGGGGGCTAAAAAAAAACTTTAAACCACTTGAAAGATATTTACTCAAGACTTTAAATCCAAAAAAGCATGTTCCTATTTGAAGAAATAGAAGAATTTAAAATTCGGGGGTGGGGGGGGCTAAAAAAAAACAATCTGGTGTGACTGGCGCACAGCACACAACTTTCTCTTACCTTCGGTAATCGAAAGTTGTGTACTGTGCTTGTCACACCAGATTTTTGTGTCGACATGTATTTAGTTCCCGGCAGTAGGGAATATTTGAATTCAGATGTAAAATTTATAAGTATGGGAAAATATTTATATTTTGTTACCATGGCAACCATTTCTCCTATCTTTCCTATGAAGTACAAGAGTAAAGTGGTCTTCAAACAATTTTGAGGGCAAAACGAGAATATACATTTGAAAGAGCATCTAAAAAATAATTGATTTTTGAATTTTAATCAAAATCGTTAGAGCGAATTTTGAGAAAATCGAAAAAAACTGAAAAAGTACATCAGTAAAGTACTAGTACTCTTTGGCCGATTTTGATTAAAAGCTTATTTTTCCGGTCCCGGGGGGTGTTTAACTTAAATATAAAATTTCAGCCTCATAGCTCAATTCCTTCATGCTTAAAATTGAACACAGACACACACACACACACACCCACCCCCCACCCACCCACCCACCCACAGACAGACCATGTCGCGAAAACCACTTTTTTGGATTCAGGGGACCTCAAAACGTGAAGATCCATCAAAATCTCGACATCGAATTTTTGACATGAAACCAATACTTTCTCTCTATATATATATTACATATATACATAGGTAAGAGAAAGTAAAAAAAACTTTAAACCACTTGAAAGATATTTACTCAAGAATTTTAAATCCAAAAAAGCATGTTCATATTTGAAGAAATAGAAGAATTTAAAATTCGGGGGGGGGGGGGGCTAAAAAAAAAAAACTTTAAACCACTTGAAAGATATTTACTCAAGAATTTTAAATCCAAAAAAGCATGTTCATATTTGAAGAAATAGAAGAATTTAAAATTCGGGGGGTGGGGGGGGCTAAAAAAAAAAAAAACTTTAAACCACTTGAAAGATATTTACTCAAGAATTTTAAATCCAAAAAAGCATGTTCATATTTGAAGAAATAGAAGAATTTAAAATTCGGGGGGGGGGTGGGGGGGCTAAAAAAAAAAAACTTTAAACCACTTGAAAGATATTTACTCAAGAATTTTAAATCCAAAAAAGCATGTTCATATTTGAAGAAATAGAAGAATTTAAAATTCGGGGGGGGGGGGGGCTAAAAAAAAAAAAAACTTTAAACCACTTGAAAGATATTTACTCAAGAATTTTAAATCCAAAAAAGCATGTTCATATTTGAAGAAATAGAAGAATTTAAAATTCGGGGGGTGGGGGGGCTAAAAAAAAAAAAACTTTAAACCACTTGAAAGATATTTACTCAAGAATTTTAAATCCAAAAAAGCATGTTCATATTTGAAGAAATAGAAGAATTTAAAATTCGGGGGGGGGGGGGGTGGGGGGCTAAAAAAAAAAAAACTTTAAACCACTTGAAAGATATTTACTCAAGAATTTTAAATCCAAAAAAGCATATTCATATTTGAAGAAATAGAAGAATTTAAAATTCGGGGGGGGGGGGGGGCTAAAAAAAAAAAACTTTAAACCACTTGAAAGATATTTACTCAAGAATTTTAAATCCAAAAAAGCATGTTCATATTTGAAGAAATAGAAGAATTTAAAATTCGGGGGGGGGGCTAAAAAAAAAAAACTTTAAACCACTTGAAAGATATTTACTCAAGAATTTTAAATCCAAAAAAAGCATGTTAATATTTAAAGAAATAGAAGAATTAAAAATTTCGGGGGGGGGGGGGGGCTGCCGATTTTCAAAAAAACTCTGAAACACCCAATTTAGATTTTTATCTAAGGAAGGATTTAGCGAAGAAACCAAATTGATATCTTTTTTGGTTTAGAAATTATTGTAAAGTCAAAATTTTTTCCCTAAACTGGCGATTTGGGGTACTTAGGGGCCGAATTTCAAAAAACCCTGAAACACCCAATTTAGATTTTTATCTAAAGAAGGTTTTAGCGAAGAAACCAAATTGATATCTTTTTTGGTTTAGAAATTATTGTAAAGTCAAAATTTTTTCCCTAAATTGGCGATTTGGGGTACTTAGGGGCCGAATTTCAAAAAACCCTGAAACACCCAATTTAGATTTTTATCTAAAGAAGGTTTTAGCGAAGAAACCAAATTGATATCTTTTTTGGTTTAGAAATTATTGTAAAGTCAAAATTTTTTCCCTAAATTGGCGATTTGGGGTACTTAGGGGCCGAATTTCAAAAAACCCTGAAACAACGAATTTAGATTTTTATCTAAGGAAGGTTTTAGTGAAAAAACCAAATCGATATCTCTTCTGGTTTAGAAATTAATGTAGATCAAAATTTTAACCTTAAATATATTGTTTTTCCCTAAATTGGCGATTTGGGGTACTTAGGGGCCGAATTTAAAAAAACCCTGAAACACCCAATTTAGATTTTTATCTAAAGAAGGTTTTAGCGAAGAAACCAAATCGATATCTTTTTTGGTTTAGAAATTATTGTAAAGTCAAAATTTTACCCATAAATGACCATTTGGGGCCCTTAAAATGGGAATTTCGAAAAATGGCTTCTTAAATCACGCCTAGGGCCCAAATGTAATCTACATGCCAAATTACAGCTTTCTAGGCCATACAGTTTAGGCTGTGCGATGATTGTGTTTTGTCTGGTTTAGAAATTAATAAAAAAAGTCAAAATTTCACACATAAATGACCATTTGGGGCCCTTAAAATTGGAATTTTGAAAAATGGCTTCTTAAATGACGCCTAGGGCCCAAATGTAATCTACATGCCAAATTTCAACTTTCTAGGCCTTACAGTTTAGGCTGTGCGATGATTGTATGCCAATCAGCCAATCAGTCAGTCAGTGAGTTCTCTCTTTATATATATAGAGACTAACCGATTTCGATTAGCCACGATCTCATTTAACAATAAGTCAGAGTTATTATTTGGTTCAAATAAATAATTTTTAGATGACATACAAAAAATTAGATTTAAGGTTGTTCGGATAGTACATCGTAAGTCATAATAGAATCTAAATTTTTTTTTAAATAAAATTAAAAATTTGAATGCCAAAATTCCTTATTATAATTTAGTCGGACCTATCATAGTTTATAATTGGATTAAGTTAATAATTTAATTACCAAAAATAATAAATGAATGACTTTCGACTTGAGCAGTATTTCACGTAATATAGAACTGGCAACATTGCATTCATCAACTATCTATTTTAAATCTTAAACGCCTTAAATTTTATTTTATTTAATATATTACAATGTTTAATGCAAATCAGTTTAAACACAATGGACGATTTGCGAGAAAAAATATTGTAAAATTGAAAAAAAAAATGTATCTGACATAGAGATAAGACACTTATGCTATGCGACGTTGCCAGGCTGGTCTGACTCTCGAGAATTCATTATTTTTAAATATTAGCGACTGTCATTTTGGAGAATTTTTTGACTTTCTTGTTAAAATATCTTTAAAAGCGGTCGGCAGAAACTTTTGGTTTTATTTTTAACGTATTCCTCGGAAGTGAATTAATAAAATGTAAGTTTTTTTGTTTTTGTATCATTTGCACAGATGCCTATATAATTCGATATGTGTGAATTTCGTCGTTATTCCCCATAGGCTACATGTTAAATTTCAATTTTTTAAAATTAATTACACGATAACCCTGTGTCAGATCTGCTTCAAAATTTTATTTTATACGTATTTGATAGTGATTAATAACATATTAAAAATTAGCTTTTAATCTACCAAAGTGCTTTAATGCCCCCCCCCCCCCCCCCCCCCCCCCTGATTGCCTAGCCAATTCACTTGAAAAAAATTGTTCTCGCTTGGGACGGGTAACGAACCCATGATCGCAGTTAATCCCTTTTCTCTTTTGAACCACGGGTCATTTTATATTGTTAAATTATTTTCCTTATTTTTTTATTACTTTGAGAATTACAAGTATATGCCTATTGATTTATTTAATTATTATTTAATGCTTAATTTGTTGGGCCAATCACAATGCAGCATTGATGTCATGTGACTCTTTTGTTGCTTCAAAGGTGCCCGGCGCCGGCTGCTTCCATCTTCAGTAGACGTTAGACGTTACACAGACGTTTTGCCTTCAAACAAATCCGATAAACAAAAGCGCCTGCGATGCAATCTCGTAATCAATCTACGAGATCTTTCTTCATGAATCATTTCCATTTCGTAAAATGAATTCCTATATTCATTTACATCTCAAAGGTATTTACTTTTATTTGAATCTTTTTGTATTATTTTACTCTTTGATAAGCTTACTCACAAGATAAATGAACGTTTATGATTTGTTGTTCTATGCCCAGTATAGGCTATCCATTTATTTTATATTTTAAATAAAAAGCTTTTTTTTTTTAACACCCACACTTTTTTCCCATTCCCACTCACATTCACACACACACATACGCAGTTTTCTCACGGCAACTTAGGCCATATAAGACTTTTTTTGATATGCGTTATATTATATAAATATATTTATTAGGGGTCCAGGCATTCTTATTTAAGCCATTTGTTATTCAAATGGCTTAAAACTAAAATCATCAGACTGCCTGGGGTCGAACCGCGACGCACAGTGGGCTGAAATCGAGAAAAAGCGGCATAATTATCTTTTTTTGGGCGGATTTTTACAAAATTAAAACTATACATACATAATCATATGTTCTTCTACTTACATGTGTATTTTTCATATTTTACGGAAAGAGGTTGAAATTACCCCTTGACAAAGTTGAAAAAAAAATTATGATGTGAAATAAAATAAACTTATGTCAAAAATCAAAAAAAAATGCGTTTTTTACAAAAATGACATTTATTTTACAAAAAACATACATAGGGTGAACTACCCCTTACTGAAGGAGCAAAAAAAAAATATTCTTACTTGATAATTACAAGCAATATGTCTTTATATACATTTTTAATGGATGCTGATTCCAAAGATGTCATCTATTTTTACTAAAAACATACATGGGGTAGACTACCCACACTACTCCAAGGTGTTAAAAAAAATTTTGCTCTGATAATTACAAGCAATATGTCTTTATATACATTTTAAAGGTCACTGGTTACAAAAATGTCATTTAT
>JAKCPI010023231.1:0-32524 GCA_023213315.1 Euborellia annulipes | reverse complement strand
TTTTAATTTTTGGTCAAGATTTATAGCAAAAGCTGTTAGGTCTGAATGCACATCAGACAACTCAAATATAGCAGAAAGTAATATGATATGCTGATATCTAAAAATAAGTAATAATAGAAAATATTTAAAATTTTAATGAATGAAACGTTGTTTTGAGCAAAGTAAAAAAGTACATTAGTAAAAAGTATTGGTACTTTTTCTGGTGAATGCGAGGAGTTCGGTAGGATGATAGTGGAAACTGCTGAAGGGTGAAAAAGTGGATGAAGGTGGAAAAGCGATGGGGTTGAGGATGAGAGGAGAGCCCAAACCCAATAATGGTACGGCTTCGCAATCATCCATTACATAGATGTTAGTCGGAATAATTAGGAATTATGTATGTTATGCTATATGTATATATTATGTGCTGAATAAATAATTATTATATTAGTACTTTTTGGACAATTCAATTAAAAGAGAAGACGCACATTGGGAGCCAATATTAAAGTAGCGCCATGTGTTTTCTCATGTGATTATTTCATTGTTTTTTAAAGAAAATATAAAAATTTCAATAGAAACTTTTTGTGGTTCAAAGGGAGAAAAGAATTCCATCTTTTTTTATAAAAACAATTGAATAATCACACGTATTGTGGTGCTTTAATATTGATCCTCACTATATTTAGCTTGAATATCAAATTTAAGTTTCGTATATTTTGTAAATAGTGCTGCGTCAATCAAGACTTTCAAAATACTTCCCACTACTGAACTTAAAGTATTGGCAGTGAAATTTCCAAAACTTTTTAAAATCTACAGTATCAATGAATACTTGTAAAGCTATTTAAGTTGTTAAAAAGTACTTTACGGTGGGAGTTTACTGAGTGTTAGCTAATTTCAGAGACTTTCAAAATAAATAATTCTTTTAAAATATGAATGAATTTTTTTTTTAATTGAAATGCTGTCTGAAAGTAAAATGAGATCTTACATATTAAAAAAAAATAAGAGCTCTCTATTCTATCATTTTTAATTCGAATAGAAATAATAATTTTATTTCTCTTTCAAACATTAATCCCTTTCAGAGTTAATTTATATAACGTCACGAAGCGTGAAAAGCTTGAAAACAGAATTAATAAAATCCAAGATTTCTTGTGCATACATGTATATATAAAAATCCTTGTTTGTGTGTAGGTCAGGTGACCCCAGGTACCTTAATACTGGCATCGACGCTCCCAGTCGCAATCAGTTGACCATCGCAGCTAAAAGCTCCTGCCCTGCAATTGCCTTTGTGTGATGTCACATAGGCAGTCTCGTAGAGAGCTGGTTCAGGAGCCATCACATCGATATCGGTCTCATACTCTAAATCTACAACAAATCAATTTAAAGAGATGGCGCATTTAAAATTTTTTTTTTTTTTCAAATTTAGTGAATTAAAAAATTTATATTGAGTCAAGTAATAAATATATTTTTTTAATTTTTAAGGAATCAAGTATATTAAAAAAAAAAAGTAAAAAATGTATATATATATATATATTGTATATAACAACCAGAAATTTAAAACTATCGAGGCGTACCTCTTCTAGATTTTCCCAGGTAGAGTTATTGATTCAAAATTTAAATAAAAAAATGAATTTTAAAGCTTTCTCAATCTTTAAAATATGGACGGGTTCATTTTATGTTTGGTATTAAGAATAAAAAATCTGGTGTGACTGGCGCACAGCACACAACTTTCTCTTACCTTCGGTAATCAAAAGTTGTGTACTGTGCTTGTCACACCAGATTTTTTGTGTCGACATGTATTTAGTTCCCGGCAGTAGTGAATATTTGAATTCAGATGTAAAATTTATAAGTATGGGAAAATATTTATATTTTGTTACCATGGCAACCATTTCTCCTATCTTTCCTATGAAGCACAAGAGTAAAGTGTGCTTCAAACAATTTTGAGGGCAAAACGAGAATATACATTTGAAAGAGCATCTAAAAAATAATTGATTTTTGAATTTTAATCAAAATCGTTAGAGCGAATTTTGAGAAAATCGAAAAAAACTGAAAAAGTACATCAGTAAAGTACTAGTACTTTTTGGCCGATTTTGATTAAAAGCTTATTTTTCCGGTCCCGGGAGGTGTTTAACTTAAATATAAAATTTCAACCTCCTAGCTCAATTCCTTCATGCTTAAAATTGAACACACACACACACACCACACACACACACACACACAGACAGACAGACCATGTCGCGAAAACCACTTTTTTGGATTCAGGGGACCTCAAAACGTGAAGATCCATCAAAATCTCGACATCGAATTTTTGACATGAATCCAATACTTTCTCTCTCTATATATTAACATATATATGAGGTAAGAGAAAGTAAAAAATTCAAGACTTAAAAGGAATAGAGAGTTTTAGTTTCCAAGACTAATAAATAATGAGTTCTATGAATCAAAAGCAATTTTAGCAGTTTATTTAAATAAGAATGAAAATTTTAAATGAAATGAAGAAACCTATAAATGCTAGAAATTAAGTAGCTCAGTGGGTTTTCCTAGGATCCTCAGGGGATCGTTGTAACCGTTGGGGCAGATAAAATTCTATAAGGACAAGAAGGCAGTCCGATATTGTTTATCCTCAACTATCTCTTATAGTTTTAATAACAAAATGTTTTTAATTTTTACTTTCTCTTACCTATGTATATATGTTATATATATATAGAGAGAAAGTATTGGATTCATGTCAAAAATTCGGTGTCGAGATTTTGATGGATCTTCACGTTTTGAGGTCCCCTGAATCCAAAAAAGTGGTTTTCGCGACATGGTCTGTCTGTGTGTGGGTGGGTGGGTGGGTGTGTGTGTGTGTGTGTGTTCAATTTTAAGCATGAAGGAATTGAGCTATGAGGTTGAAATTTTATATTTAAGTTAAACACCCTCCGGGACCGGAAAAATAAGCTTTTAATCAAAATCGGCCAAAGAGTACTAGTACTTTACTGATGTACTTTTTCAGTTTTTTTCGATTTTCTCAAAATTCGCTCTAACGATTTTGATTAAAATTCAAAAATCAATTATTTTTTAGATGCTCTTTCAAATGTATATTCTCGTTTTGCCCTCAAAATTGTTTGAAGCAGACTTTACTCTTGTGCTTCATAGGAAAGATAGGAGAAATGGTTGCCATGGTAACAAAATATAAATATTTTCCCATACTTATAAATTTTACATTCAATTCAAATTCAAATATTCCCTACTGCCGGAAACTAAATACATGTCGACACAAAAAATCTGGTGTGACAAGCACAGTACACAACTTTCGATTACCGAAGGTAAGAGAAAGTTGTGTGCTGTGCGCCAGGCACACCAGATTTTTATATTTACTTCCCCATTTTATTTATTATTCAAGATCATAATCAACAAGTTAAATTATAATGAAGGATGGAGATATCAGGCCAACGGAACATCGTGCATTCGAATTTGGCTGATATCTCCATCTCTTCATTATAATCACATCATAGCCACAACTTGAAGCAACAAGCAGCGTTGGGCGAATTGTGGACAAATGAACAATATTCATGTAGACAAATGAACAATATTCATGTAGACAAAGTAGACAATTAAAATTTAAAAATTTGGCGGGACTAACAACACCATAATTTTTTATGTATCATCATAAATATAATTTTTTGATATTAATATACACGATATCAATAGGTAAAGAGTGATTTTACAATTTTTCTATTCCACTTTAAGCGAGAATATTGGAGTAACGAACACTAAATAAATTGTGTAAATTATATATATATATACTAGACGCAAAGCCCCGCCTTCGGCGGGGCTTTCCGTCTAGCTAGAGTCCCTGTATATCAGAGTCTGGCCATACGAGCGACCGTTAGAATTGTCGGCCATCTTTCTTCCGACCGCTCCATTGAATACATGGAGAAAAAATGATTTTTTTTTGTTAATTAATTATATAATAATTTTATTCAAAAAAAAACTTATAGAAACAGAAGCTAATATTTTAATGATTATTTATATACTAAAAAAAAGTAAGTAAAACTACTCAAAATAATTTATTTAATGAAAAAACATTTGAATTTGACATTTCCCAATCTGTCATTTTTCACTTTCTCATAGCTATATATGTAATATTTATTTCTAATATAAAGTAAATAATCTCAAGAATATTATTTAAATGAATGAATTATTTTTCCTTTACTTTTTCTTTTTAAAATATACATTTGGAATTTATAAATTAGGTCTACTCTATATGTGAAAAATTTGATAAGAGCTTTGACTTTATCACGGACAAGGGCAAATACAAGGGGGGAAAGCGGGCAATTACCCTTCCCCCCCCCCCCGAGATTCGAGAAAATTTTTTTTTTATATTAAAACTTACAAATTTGATTTGTAAATATATTCTGGTAAACAAAAACGGAATGGAATGCACTTTTAAATTACCGAAAGTAAGAAAAAATTGTGTGCTGAGCGACCAGTTACACCAGATTACTCCCCCCCCCCCCTAAGAAACTTCTCTGGACCCGCTCTTGATCACGGACATAAATATAGGGTGCCCAGACGTTCTCTTTTTGATCTAAAAATATGTGTCGGGTATCTTTTGGTATTTTGTTTTTCATTTTTCTGCCTCAGTATGTTAGGATCGGGCAAATGGGGCAGTGCGGGATTTAAAAGCCGCTTCCCCCCCCCCCCCCCTCCCCCCTTACGGCAGATATTGAAATTTTTTCTATTATATAATATCTCTGAGTTGAAATTTTGTATAAATTATAATTTTTTAATAATAAAGAAAATTCTTAAAAGATTTCATTATTTTGGCAATGAGTTAATTACTAACGTTATTTATATTTGTTTTATTCTTTTTTAAATCGATTATTTTCTTAGAAAACTCTATTTTATAATTAGGAAAATAAACTGTAAGCTAAATACATATATTAATATACATAAACTCAAAATTAAAAGTGATTTTAAGATTCTAATCAGCTAAATATAACCCTAAACTTTGCATTCTCAATATAATAAAATTAATGGAGATTTTTAACATATGATGAGTAATATTTATAAATTGAAACCTCTAAAATAATGTTCTAAAAAGATTTCATGACACTTTGAACGGGTATCGTTATAAAAGTTAAATGAAATATTTTTTAATCCCATAGAGATGCATTGAAAATTTGAATTGGCGCTAAAATCAGGAAGAAAGATGGCGCGACCAATAGAAAAAAATTCCCGTATGGCCAGACTCTGATATACAGGGACTCTACGTCTAGCCAGGGGGCTGCGCCCCCTGGACCCCCTTGCTCGTCTACTTATATACATACCGGTACATACATTTTCCCTTTTCATTTTTATATATAGAGATTATTTTAACGGTTAATTATTCATGAACTTGAGATTTTTTGTGAATAATATCCTTTCCGGGGCTCTCCCGATACAGAGACAAAAAGTTTATTTTAGAATTCAAAATGTAAATAAAAATTTGTAAACATGGGAAAATATTTATATTTTCTTACCATGGCAACTATTTCTCCTAATTTTTATTTTTTTCCCTATTTTAACGGTTAATTACTCATTAACTTATTGTTATTTGTGAAACAAAACCTGTCCGGGATTCTCACAAACATACACAGAAAATTTCATCATAATTGGTTCAGTCGTTTAGGAGGAGTTCAGTCACATACACACGTACAGAAGAATTATATATATAAAGATATATATATATATATATATATAAAATTTAGTGTTCGTTACTCCAATATTCTCGCTTAAAGTGGAATATCAAATATAGCGAGATAATGGATGAAAAAGAAACATCTGCCAGCGTTGATAATGGCGTCTTCTTCTTCTTAATTTTAAGTGACTTTTATTTGAATTAGATATTATAAGCTGTATTATGCAGGGTTTTTTTTGCAAAAAAGACACACTGCAACATATTTTTCATTTTGTTTCCCTAATTAAAATTTTAATTCATTAAAATGTCTGTTTATTGGTCTTCCGCGTTTAGACATTTTTATGTGTATGAATTTCTAGGCTGTTTCTAAAAATGACAGATCACTGATCTGAGATGAGAGTCAATGAAAACAAGCGCTGAGCCATTTGTCTACTTTGTCTACGTCATGAAGTAGACAAATCAAAATATGCTTAATTTGCCCAACACTGCCAACAAGTTAAATTTATAATAGCTATGCAGTGTTATTTGGGCTTCATGGTCAGGTTTTTGCTACAAGAATGGGTATGGGAATAAATGAACAGAACAAAAACATGAACAAAACGAGTTGAAATTAGTGAAGATTTTTAAATTACGTTTATATAAAGAATAATGAAATGATTACCAAGCCCAGGGCCAGCGGCAGCTTCTTGTGTACTAATAGCTCCAGTAAGGGCTGAGAGTTGTTGCTTTGCAGAACGATCTGGCTCATGTTGTAAACCAAGAAGTACAATATGAAAAAGACGATCCGATGGAGGACAAGGAGGATCTGGCTGAGCAATTGCACTCAATCCAACAGCAAGTTGTTGATGGCCGTCGTAAAAAAGCTGACTGAAAATTGCAGTATATAAGAAATTTTATTAGAAATGTTTTCTACATGGCTATTCAACTCTACTAACCTTATCATAAGACGATATAAAAGATCACGAGTTTTGATTACGTTCTTTTGATCAACATTTTCTGGAACCTCTGATGGTTTAGACATCTTCACAAAAAATAAAATTGAAAACAAATAATAATTTTGAAATCTTTTAAGAGAATATTTAGTTTAATATCTTGATACAGAGATTACAAAGTCAGCAGGAAACAGTTTATGATATTATTTGTATGTTTAGTTGATAAATTAAGAAAATATATAAAGATTAAGAAATCAAGGATGAAAATAAACAATTAATTATCTAGTAAAATATTTTTTAAAATATAAAATAATAATTGTGCTTCCATCTATAATCTAATTTCGTTGCTAACTTCACTTAATTTTCTGATTTCACATTTTTATTTCTTTTAATTTTATATGCCCAATTTGAAATGTATAAACATTTATCTAATAATGATTATTTATTTTCGTAATTTATAGATTTAATAAATTATAGTTTGTGAATTATTATTTGGATTTTTTAAGATTTAAATATTTAAAATTTACTAATGTTGGTTATTCTAATTTTTATTGATTTTTGAATTCGTTTGTTCCCAGGTTAACTGCTATTGCCAACATCGGAAACACTTGTCACCTCCCTGATCGAAAACCATAGATTATCTCAGATTATCTTAAACTCAACAGGGTTGTTCCCTCAACAATATTGTAGTTTTTTAGAAAAATCTTGTCAATAACTGTAAGTAACTGTAATTAACAGTTACTTACGTAAATACCTGTGATTAACTGCGCGAACCCCGCGAGAAAGGAAACTGAAATAACATTCATTTATCTGACTTAACATTCAGGACTCCTGAATGAGTCTTTTTTTATTATTTTTTCTATATTAAAAAGAAAAATTAATAAAAATGCCACATGCGGGTGGAAGACCACCCAAAACAGAATATAAACTCTTGCAATTCCAATTGATTAAACAAAATAAAAAATATAGAGCCTTTTGCAATATATGCAAAAATTATTTATCAAACATTGCGAAAAAAAGGTTAATTAACCACAGGTAAATAAAATTTCAATAAGTTTAGGAAATATTGTTTTATATTATTTTTGTTTTTAAAGTTTACTAATGGTTAAGTCTAACTTTTTCAGGAGGTTTTGCATTTCATCGGATAATGAAGTAAGTTTGCATCTTTATTCATTGTTGAACCCTCGGACCTTGGTGTAGACACTAGCGTGCTGGCCTTCTATATCAAGGGTCGCGGGTTCGGATCCCAGGAAGTCCAATGATTTTATTTAAGCCATTTGAATACCAAATGGTTTAAATAAATATGCCTGAACCCCAAATATACGAGTCGTTTAGTTTTAAAACCGGATAAATCCGTCAAACCGTTTTTTCAGTAAACAGCAAAAATTGTTTTTCATCCAGACACAGAACAACAAACCTAAAGTATTTTATTAATAAGAGGGATATGAAATGAGAAATACACCTAAGATTTTTTCTTTTTTTATTTATTCAATTCACACAGCTCTTATTAATAATATAACATCACAGCTAAATTGTTTTGTGAAACTTAAAGTGACAAATAACAAATTAAATAATGTCCAGCTTTATCTAACAAGTTGTAAGCTCCAAGACCAAGTGTTTTTATTTTTTCTATAATTTATTTTAATTCTTTTATTTATTTGTTTTAGATAACAAATAATACACCTAACATAACAAGTACAGCTGTATTGGATGTTGTTAGTCCTTCTTCGAGTCAGACTTATGTGGAATATTCTCCCATAAATATTAGCCGAATTTTGCCAAGCGTATCCGTCAAAAGAAAAAAGAAAATAAACATACCATCTAATGAAAGAACAGGAACTGAGACTAATAAAAAAATAACAGCAGCACAGCCAAAAATCAAAAAAGAACCAGCCAACGGCATTACTAATTCCATTGACACCGTTTCACCAAATGAAGAATCTGACATTGCAACTGCTATGGCACATTTCTTTTTTGGTTGTAATATAAGTTTTAAAAAAATAGAACACCCACTTTTTCAAGATATGATTACAAAACTGAGGCCTGGTTTTTCAAAGTTAATACCCTCAAGGGAAAATTTAAGCAGCATATTTTTGGATGAAACATATAACAAATGCATTGCAGACAGTCGTTATAACCTTCCAACAGAATCAGTTCTTTTAATTGATGGATGGAGAAACAAAAACAGTAATACAAAAACTGTTGTCGGCATAATCCATAATGTTTTTAATTCCAAATCAGGATGTTTTGTCAATGCTTGGGACTTGAGCTGTGAACAAGAGACAGCGGAAAAATTGTCAGCTTTTGTTGTTGAATCATCAAATTTAGCGAAAGATCTTTTTGACACAAATATTTATGCAGTTATTTCGGATAATGCAAATGGAATGGTTCGAATTGAAAATGATCATATCTCTGCATGTAACAACATTTGGCGTCTCAATTGTAATAGCCACATTGGAAAACTGCTGGCAAAAGACCTGACAGATAAATTTATAATAGAGAAAGTCAATTCAATTTTAAAAGAGTTTAAACAGACACATCTGGAAAACGAAATTGTCAAGAAAGGAGGACAAAAATTACGATTGGCTTACGAAACAAAATGTTGTTCCCATCTAGATGCATGCAAGAGCCTTTTTACCAATTTACAGTACATGAAAGAAATTGCTGAAGATCCGAATCCTTTAAATGTCCAGGAATTAATAATAAATCTTATAAATAATGAAGAATTCATTGAGAGAGTTAAAGAGGAAGAAATAATTTTAGACCCCGTGTGTAACCTGATCACTGCATGTCAAACTGCCGAAACATCTGTTGCTGATGCAGTAAACTTGTGGTTAAACTTTAATTTGGAGGAATATCCACCCGATATAGCTAAAAAAATAGAGGATCGAAGGGACATGGCTTTGAATAAATATTCCTTGGCAGCTCATCATTTGCATCCCGTGTATACTAATCAGGACATTGACAGAAAGTACCTAACAATTATTCGTGATTTTATTATAAGTCAATTAGATGCAAATGGAATAGAAGAATGGTATAATTTTAGAAAAAAAGAAGGATTTTTTAAAGTGTTGTATAATAAACAAATAACGAGGCCAAATGTATTTTGGTCTACAGCCGAAATGGAATTTCCCAATTTAGCCAAACTTGCTTTGAAGCTCCTGAACCTTCCAGCATCATCTGCACCCATAGAGAAATCGTTCTCTATGTCTAGTAATTTTGCTACCCCACTTCGAAACGGATTGTCATTTGAAAGGTCGAAAAAATTGATGCATGTTTATTATTCTTTTTCACAAAAATATGATAACCCAAAAGAAATAATGGAAGAGGAAAACCAAAATGAAAATTTTGAGAATGAAGCCTCTGAAATAGTGGAATGTACATACGATAGCGAGGTTCAAAATGAATTTGTTCGATTTGATTTCATAGACCTCGGAAACGAATGAGCACTAATTTGTAATTTTTTTTTTTTTTTATTTAAATTTTTTTTTTTTTTCCCCCCCCCCCCCCACCCCCCACCTTTTCCCCAACTTAGGCCATTTAAATTTGAAAAACCCTTATAAAAATATATATATATTTCTAATTTGTAATTATACTGCTATTATATATTTTTAAAGTGAAACTTTATTTTGATCGACACAAATTTTTTTCGTTTCTCTATCAGCATGTCGCGTTACAAGCCGTGACGTCAAAGGCCGTGACGCTACAAGTTATGACGTCACAAGCCATGACGACAAAAATAGGAAAGTTAAAATTTAATATATATGATGAATTATAAAAAATAATTGTGAAATTTAATTTTTCAATTTTTAAATTGATAAAATATAATTTTTTAAATAATTTAAAATGATTCAAATACTAAATAAATATTCTTCTCAGTTTTTAACATAGGCCTATTGATTTCCCATTTTCCAATTATTAAGTTAAGATTAAAAGCGCGATTTTAATACCCTTAATTGAATAATTTTCTGAAAATTTTCAGTTAAACGCATACCGTACGATCCGAAAAAAGTTTCACTTACATCGTGGTTTCATAAAACCACACAATGTTTTTTCTATATTTCCTTTTTTACTACTTCAAGTATATTTTTATTTTAATAGTTCTAATATTGTTTTTATTCCAAATAAAAAAAATATATCTTGCTTAAATATTCCATTTTTTATTAGCACCTGCCTACCTATATAAATCCTTTTATTAATAATTTTCTTTTATACCTTTTATTTTTACAATTGGAAGATTTTCGCTGGATCAGATGTATAAGGAAAGGACCTTATAAGGAAAAAAACTTCGCTTGCACTTGCGTCTGAATCCTGCTTCTTCGAAAAATTTCAAAGTCCTCAACCTTTGACACGGGCCCTCCACCAAATCATTTGTTTGCACTGATGATGACTAGACGTGATGCCAGTCGAAATATTTGCCAATTAAAGATGATGTGAGAGGGTCCATCAATTGCTGATTTTTATTCTCCGATCCTTTCCTTTTATTTTTTATCTTAATACATAGAGGGATTGAAAGTGAATGATTATAAAAAGACATAAGAGATGAAACAATGCAAGGGCGGATTTAGACATTTGCCGCCTCTAGGCAGTGGACACCAGTGACGGCGCCACCTTATTCTCATTGAGGGGGGGGATGCAGGAGTAGGGCTCTTACTTATATGTATATGTTAATTTTTTTTTTTTTATTTTTTAAATCCCCTCCCGGGCCCCCCCTCCCCTCCCCCCGGGGCCCCCCCCCACCCCCCCCCCCCCCCACCCCACCCCCCCCCCCCCCCCCCCCCCCCCCCGCCCCCCCGCAACTCTCCCCCCCTCCCTTCCCCCCCCCCCCCCCTCCTCTTTCCTCCTCGAGGTAGTCACCTTCTCCTTTTTCCCCCTTCCCCCCTCCTCTTTTTCCCCCCCTTCTTTGAGGAGGGGGAGGTTGTCCGGGGGGGGGGCGGCGCCCCCCCCCGGCGCGCGGCTCCCTCCTCCCAAAGAAGAACACCCCGCGAAGGACCTCCCACCACCCCCCCCCCCCCCGAGGGGGCCGGACAACCCCCCCCCCCCCCTGGGGAGAGGGCCGGGGGGGGATGGGGAGAGACCCTTTATTTCCCATCCGGGGCTTTTTAAGGATTTTTTTTAAATAAAAAAAATTTTTTTTTAAAAAAAAAACCCCCCAACCCAAAGTTTAAAAAAGGGGCTCCTTTGCAAAAGCCACCCCCTAGCCCCCCACCCCAACCAACCCCCCTCGTATATGTTTATATACACACACACATATATATATATATATATATATACTGTATATAAAGTATTGGATTCATGTCAAAAATTCGATGTCGATATTTTGACGGGTATACACGTTTTGAGGTCCCCTGAATCCAAAAAAGTTGTTTTCTCGACATGGTCTGTCTGTTCGTGAATAAAATATCTCAAGAACGAAAAGAGCTAGGAAGTTGAATTCTTACATTTAAGCTAGGCACCCCCATGGGACGTGACACCAAGCTTTTGAACAAAATCTACCAAAGAGTACTAGTACTGATGCACTTTTTCAGTTTATTTCGATTTTCTCAAAAATTTGCTCCAACGATTTTTTTTTTAAATTCAAAAATCAATTATTTTTTAGATGCTCTTTAAAATGTATATTCTCATTTTGCGATTGAAATCTTCTGAAGACCACTTTTCTCTTGTGTTTCATAGGAAAGATAGGAGAAATGCTTGTCATGGTAACAAAATATAAATATTTTCCCATACTTATAAATTTTACATCTTGAATTCTAATATATCGGCGGAAACTAAAAATATATGTCGACACAAAAAATCTGGGGTGACAAGCACAGAACACAACTTTTTTTTCAATTACAGAAGGTAAAAGTTGTGTATTGTGCCACAGTCACATCAGATTTTTCTTTTATTTCTATATAGGCCTACAATTTAAAATGTATGTTTATCTAATAATGATTATTTATTTTCGTAATTTATATTTAATAAATTATAAGTTGTGAATTATTATTATTTATTTATTAATGTTGGTTTTTCTAATTTTTATTGATTTTTGAATTCGTAAACTGCTATTGTCAATATCGGAAACACATGTCAAACTAAAACTATTATCAACTAAAGAATTGAATGGGAATAAAACAATTTGGATGTAAATTATATTTAGGTACATATATATATATATATATATATATATATATATATATAAATTGACTTTAGAAAATAGATTTTTGAAAAGTAATAAAATAGTTAAAAGTTTTATTTAGTGGATAAATTTTAAAAAATAATGAGCGCGCCTGATTTAAAAAACAAGCTATTAAAAGAGTTAAAAAGATTAATTTTTTAATGTGGGCGGACTCTTTAGGTGACCTATATAAATAAATATAACGGAAATATTAATGTGTCATATTCCATAATATCTACTTGACAGAGACAATGCAATAATTATATTTTTTCTATGTTCGGCTGTACCTCCCCCCCGACCCTGGCATTCGAGAGGTTTGAGCTGTTGAAGAATGGCAATAAATATATATTCTTCATTCTCTGATATTCATTCATTATTTTTTGATATTTTTACATAAAAGAATTGGAATATATTTATGCATATATATCAGCCGGGATGGAAAAAAGGGGGAAAGCGTAGATGGACGAAGCCAATTAGGCTTTTTATCTAAATATCCAGCTTTTTTTGAAATTTCATAATAAAACCTCCCTGTACTAAAAAAACAACAACATAGTACAATTATACTCGGTTTACTCCATTTTTTTTTCGATCGGAATCTCCGGCTTTTTTAGAAATCTTGGTTGGCAGCACTGCACGATGCTTTCATATTATCCTGATATTATCTACGATTTTAATATAGACCTACTTCGGGAAACTAAGTATACTGTATGTATGTCAAACAGAGTTAGGTATTTTACATTATTTGGTAGTTTTTTACACAAAACTTGTAAAAAAAGTTTTTACGGATAAAATTTGGGTACGAATTCTCGAACCTGATGAGAAAGGAAACTCAAAATTCATTTATCTGACTAATAAAAAAAAATACATTTAAAAATAATGCAGCGTCGACTTGGTGGAAGACCATCAACAACAAATTTTAAACAACTTGATTTTCAATTGTTTAAAGAAAACAAAAAACAGAGAGCAATTTGCAATATATGCAAAAAGATTTTATACAATACTGCTCAAGAAAGGTTACTTGGCCACAGGTAAATAAAATTTCAATAAGTATAGGAAATATTTTTTTTTTATATAAAAGGTTTTTTTCGGCATCTAAGGGCTAATGGTTAAAATCTTTTTCAGAAAGAAATGCCCGTCTGGAGTTGCAGCTGGACATATTATAGAAGTAAGTTTGCATATCTTTATAATATATATATATGAGAAGATAAGTTTTCTCGAGTTAAGTCAATATCATACGCGACTTAACCCGAGAAAACTTATCTTTGCATACATCCGGTCGCGGAAACCTTCCAGAACATATATATACATATATAACATTAAAATATTGTTGAAAGTAATTTATTAATTTAAAGATGTTCCACCTGAAAAAAATACTTTGGAATACATTTACTCGATTTTGCTGTATCAGATACTACGTAGTTGATACAGGTTCTCGTTCGTACCTGTTACTTTTGTACCAGATTCAAATTTTGGCCAGCAGTGCTCGCTTCACATCGATACAACTATCTGTAGGGACAGAGTTGGATTTTTTACATCATTTGAAAGTTTTTTTTTTTTACAAAAATCGGTTAAAAAATTTGTAAAAAACTGTATTTTACGTAAAATATTATGGCGTGGTAAAAAAAACTCGGATACGCATGTGCGAACCTGCGAAAATTAGATAAAAAATCTGTTGTGACTTTCGCACAGCACACAACTTTCTCTTAACTTCGGTACCGAAAGTTGTGTTCTCTGCTTTGTCACACCAGATTTTTCGTGTCGACATATATTTACTTTCCGCCAATATATTAAGGTGCGTACACATCTGCGCTCTGCTCCGCTCGCGAGCACCATGTTCGTTGTTTTGAGATGCTCGCGAGCTGCTCGCCGCGATCCATCTCTTTGGATCGAGGCAGGTTCGTCAAAATAAATAATTTCAACGAAGGGACGAGCAACGAACACGAGCCGCGAACTGCTCGCGAGCGGAGCAGAGCGCAGATGTGTACGCACCTTTAGAATTCAAGATGTAAAAATTTATAAACATGGGAAAATATTTATATTTTGTTTCCATGGCAACCATTTCTTCTATTTTTCCTATGAAGAACAAGAGTAAAGTGGACTTCAGAATATTTCAATGGCAAAATGAGAATATACATTTTAAAGAGCATCTAAAAAATAATTGATTTTTGAATTTTAATCAAATTCGTTGTAGCGAATATTGACAAAATCGAAAAAAACTGAAAAACTACATCAGTAAAGTAAGAGTACTTTACTAGTAATACTACTTACTTTACTAGTACTATTTTGTCGATTTGTGTTTAAAAGCTTATTTTCACGCCCTAAGGGGGTGCCTAACATAAATATAAAATTTCAACCTCCTAGCTCAATTCCTTCATACTTTAAATTGAACTCAGACACACACACACAGACTGACCATGTCGCGAAAACCACTTTTTTTTTATTCAGGGGACCTCAAAACGTGTATATCCATGGGCGTACCCAGCGAGTGGCAGGGGGCCCCCTAGAAGCAAGAAAAAAAAAATTAAATGCTTATAAAGTGATGAAATGAAACAAAATTAGGTAGGGCAATAGCGACGGGGACTCGTTAGGAATCGAGGGTTTATGCCTTTAATTCGAAGGCTTTTCCCCTATATATATATTATATATATATATATGAAAAAGCTGTCACAATCTGGACGGCCATGATCTGCCCCCCTCCCCCCCGGACGACCATGATCTGTCCCCCTCTAGATTTGATCCTGGGTCCCTTGTGTATATCCATCAAAATCTCGAATTTTGTCATGAATCCAATACTTTCTATTTATATATATATATATATAACTTATCTTTGCATATATATGCATTGTATGTATATTAATTAATTATATGTATATTATAATATACATATAAGTAAGAGAAAGTAAAAATGATTGACACTACTAAATTAAATTTAATAATAAACTCGTTTAGATTTTACTGTGGTTTATTTGCAAAAATTACAACATTTTGACCACAGAATGAATGGCAAAAGCGTTTTAATTTATCCAAATAAGCTACAGTTAAATACAAACAATTCATTTATTAATGATAACAACTACAAAAGCCTAAAATTCTAAAATTTAACTCAATAAATAAAGTACACTTAATTTTATTACTTTATAAAACTTTGTATATATATATAATTTTTTTTTTTTGTATTATTTTATTTGATTTAGAAATTCAAATATTTCTTTCATTTACAACTCAGTGAAACCTAGAGTTGGGATTTATACTATATTTTGTAGTTTTATACAAAAATCGCGGATAAAACTGTATAAAATATATAAATCGTATAAAACTGGCGGATGTATAAAACTCGGATAAGCATGTGCGAACCCGCGAATATTAGATAAGAAATGATTGACAGTACTAAATTAAACTCAATAAAAGACTTGTTTAGATTTCACTGTGGTTTGTTAGCAAAAATCACAACTTATTGAACACAGAATAAATGACCGAAGCGTTTTAGTTTTTACAAAAAAGCCACAGTTAATCCAAAAAATTCTTTTATTAATGATAACAACTATAAAAGTCTAAATTCTAAAATTTACCTTTTTATATAATTTTTTTAAAGTTTTTTCTAAAAAAATATGGTGTGACTGGTCGCACAGCACACAACTTTCTCTTACCCTTCGGCAAGAGAAAGTTGTGTTCTGTACTTGTCACATCAGATTTTTTGTGTCGACATATGTTTAGTTTCCGACAGTACATTGGTACTTTGGAATTTCAAGATGTAAAATTTACAAGGGGGAAAAATATTTATATTTTGTTACCATGGCAACCATTTCTTCTATCTTTCATATGAACTACAAGAGTAAAGGGGTCTTCAGAAGATTTCAAAGGCAAAATTTGGTTTTAGATGGGAACCTGACACCAGAACCACAGACACAGAACAACTAAAGTGTCAAATAACTAATTAAATAATGTCTATCTAAGCTCCAAGACAAAGTGTTTTTATTTTTTCTATAATTTATTATTAATTCTTTTATTTATTTGTTTTAGATGACAAATAATACACCTAACATAACAAGTACAGCTGTATTGGATGTTGTTAGTCCTTCTTCGAGTCAGACTTATGTGGAATATTCTCCCATAAATATTAGCCGAATTTTGCCAAGCGTATCCGTCAAAAGAAAAAAGAAAATAAACATACCATCTAATGAAAGAACAGGAACTGAGACTAATAAAAAAATAACAGCAGCACAGCCAAAAATCAAAAAAGAACCAGCCAACGGCATTACTAATTCCATTGACACCGTTTCACCAAATGAAGAATCTGACATTGCAACTGCTATGGCACATTTCTTTTTTGGTTGTAATATAAGTTTTAAAAAAATAGAACACCCACTTTTTCAAGATATGATTACAAAACTGAGGCCTGGTTTTTCAAAGTTAATACCCTCAAGGGAAAATTTAAGCAGCATATTTTTGGATGAAACATATAACAAATGCGTTGCAGACAGTCGTTATAACCTTCCAACAGAATCAGTTCTTTTAATTGATGGCTGGAGAAACAAAAGCTGTAATAGAAAAACAGTTGTCAGCATGATACATAATGTTTTTAATTCCAAATCAGGATGTTTTGTCAATGCTTGGGACTTGAGCTGTGAACAAGAGACAGCGGAAAAATTGTCAGCTTTTGTTGTTGAATCATCAAATTTAGCGAAAGATCTTTTTGACACAAATATTTATGCAGTTATTTCGGATAATGCAAATGGAATGGTCCGAATTGAAAATGATCATATCTCTGCATGTAACAACATTTGGCGTCTCAATTGTAATAGCCACATTGGAAAACTGCTGGCAAAAGACCTGACAGATAAATTTATAATAGAGAAAGTCAATTCAATTTTAAAAGAGTTTAAACAGACACATCTGGAAAACGAAATTGTCAAGAAAGGAGGACAAAAATTACGATTGGCTTACGAAACAAAATGTTGTTCCCATCTAGATGCATGCAAGAGCCTTTTTACCAATTTACAGTACATGAAGGAAATTGCTGAAGATCCGAATCCTTTAAATGTCCAGGAATTAATAATAAATCTTATAAATAATGAAGAATTCATTGAGAGAGTTAAAGAGGAAGAAATAATTTTAGACCCCGTGTGTAACCTGATCACTGCATGTCAAACTGCCGAAACATCTGTTGCTGATGCAGTAAACTTGTGGTTAAACTTTAATTTGGAGGAATATCCACCCGATATAGCTAAAAAAATAGAGGATCGAAGGGACATGGCTTTGAATAAATATTCCTTGACAGCTCATCATTTGCATCCCGTGTATACTAATCAGGACATTGACAGAAAGTACCTAACAATTATTCGTGATTTTATTATAAGTCAATTAGATGCAAATGGAATAGAAGAATGGTATAATTTTAGAAAAAAAGAAGGATTTTTTAAAGTGTTGTATAATAAACAAATAACGAGGCCAAATGTATTTTGGTCTACAGCCGAAATGGAATTTCCCAATTTAGCCAAACTTGCTTTGAAGCTCCTGAACCTTCCAGCATCATCTGCACCCATAGAGAAATCGTTCTCTATGTCTAGTAATTTCACTACCCCACTTCGAAACGGATTGTCATTTGAAAGGTCGAAAAAAATTGATGCATGTTTATTATTCATTCTCACAAAAATATGATAACCCAAAAGAAATAATGGAAGAGGAAAACCAAAATGAAAATTTTGAGGATGAAGCCTTTGAAATAATGGAATGTACATACGATAGCGAGGTTCAAAAGTGAAGTATTCTTTTATGTTAATATATATATAAACAATATAAATGTGACATTCCAAAAAATTCTTACTTGTATGAGTATTTGAAAATCTATTATAAAATTCATAACCAAAAAAAAATGCGCGGCTGACTTTCATAAAGATCTGGACAGATATTTATATAATTATTTCAGGGGCGTATATAGAATATTTTTCGGGGGGGGGGGGGGCATACTTCAGCTCCGAGGGGCCCAGCTGGGCCTTAACAGAAGGGTTATTCCACGTCAAATCAACCACGCCATTTCACCCAAAATCTCAGATTTTTATGAAACTTGGTATGTTTGTTCTATATATAGAGATAAGTAACAGCACCAAATTTCAATTTTTTATCTCACTTAGTTTTCGAGTTATGGCACTTTAAAGTTTTGATTTTTTTCACCTTCCGAGGCTTGAATAATGCCAAACAAAATGTGACATGAAGAGAAAATAATTTCTCATTTATTTATTTAACCACCAATCTTGATGAAATTTTTTTAGTAGGTTCTCCAAACAATAAGGAATTAGAAAAAAAATATATCACGAATCTAAGTTAATCCTAAAATATAAAAAAAAATCTTATTGTTGATTTTGTTTAGTTTTGAAAACGCAAACATAGTTTAGCGCTAAAGCCAATATCTCAAAAAGGGAATGAGATATTCAAGAAATTTTTTTTCCTAAATAATCTACATGAAATGGGCTTTAATTTAGTTTTTTTTTCGAATTTTCTCAAAATTCGCTCCAACGATTTTTATTAAAATTCATAAATCAATTATTTTTTAGATGCCCTTTAAAATGTATATTTTCATTTTGCCCTTGAAACCCTTTTAACATGTAAAACTATATATTGAAACTTGCAATGGACTTAAGAAATAGAGGGAACAAAATACACATAATTTTTATTTTACTAAATTAAAGCCCATTTCATGTAGATTATTTAGGAAAAAAAAATTTCTTGAATATCTCATTCCCTTTTTGAGATATTGGCTTTCGCGCTAAACTATGTTTGCGTTTTCAAAACTAAACAAAATCAACAATAAGATTTTTTTTTATATTTTAGGATTAACTTAGATTCGTGATATATTTTTTTTTCTAATTCCTTATTGTTTTAAGAACCTACTAAAAAAATTTCATCAAGATTGGGTGTCAAATAAATAAATGAGAAATTATTTTCTCGAGGAAGGTATATCGGGCGAAATAAAACGCTCTCGATTCCCTTTGAATGTCCAGAGTTTCCAAAATTTATCCCCATCCTCAGTGAACTATTCTATGGGAGAAACCCTTTTCATGTTGTTTTAGGTCCTCTTATTCTATTTAATTATTCTATTTAATAGAATAAGGACAGCTATTTTCTACTACATATTGATTCACTATTCCCTCGCTAACATATTCTATTTAATGTAACAATTACTTGATTGTATCTTGACTATGAAAATAGCAAAAATTTTAACAACAAAAAACTCATTTATCATCATATTGTTACATTAAATAGAATACGTAGTAGGACCTAACAACAACTATGTATACCAAAGGAGACTAACTCTCTCCCACTAAATAGTTCACTGAGGATGGGCAATAAATTTTGCCCAAACATCTGTCATTCAAGAATCGAGGTTTTTATTTCTTTTCTTTATACCTTCCTCAATACATTTCCAGCCATTAAACATTATTAAATTATTTTCTCTTCATGCCACATTTTGTTTGGCATTATTCAAGCCTCGGAAGGTGAAAAAATCAAAACTTTAAAGTTTTGATTTTTTTTTTTTAAAGTGCCATAACTCGAAAACTAAGTGAGATAAAAAATTGAAATTTGGTGCTGTTACTTATCTCTATATATAGAACAAACATACCAAGTTTCATAAAAATCTGAGATTATGGGTGAAAATTGTTTATTTTTTTGGTTGATTTGACGTGGAATGACCCAGAAGGCCAAGGCCTTCCTCTCAAAGACAAATTTTAGTTAAATTTTTTTTTTTAATTTCAAATTTTTCCGTTTTTACTTGAGGCCCATCCCTCTCAAAGACAAAAGTTCTATTAAAAAATTGCTTAGATCTATATATTATTACTTCAATGGTATTTTTTGTTGTTATGTATATGTAAATAAAGTATGACATTGCAGGTGAAAAAAAATATATATATATAATAATATAATATATTATTATATATATATATTTTTTATGTTATACAATGGTGTGTCAAAGACCAAAAAATTCAAAATTGAGTTAAGGACGGAATATTGTTTCAAATGCTTTAATTAATAGTATTTTTTATGAAATATGTCCTAAAAAAATTTATATTTAATGTTACTTGCACAATTGACAAGAAAAATTATATATAATCCAATGTAAACAAAAAACTTTATTGTTGATTCTCTCAAAACACCATTGCATAACAGGGTCCATATATAAAGATATATTTCATTATTTTTTATTTCTTTTATTTATGCTACGCCTTTTTTCAGACAAAAATATAAATATTGGTTATATTCACGTATATATGTATATAGATTTGAAAAATTTGGATGGGTCACTCCCCCCCCCCCCCCCTTATATACGCCCTTGAATTATTTATACTTTTAAAATATTAGGAAAGGATGTTTTGATAGGCTGCTTTTATCATTTTTTTTGTTTTATTTTAAATAAATATATAATGGATTTTATTACATAAAATAGGTGAATTGTTTTTACATTAAAATAAACACATTAATTACATTCTTTGTTTTTTTTTTTTTTTTTTTTATATATATTTCATTTTACATTAATATAGTAATTATTCTTTCTGTTTTGATCACTTTATTGGGGCTTATGCACATAGAGAATGAGAGAAGGAGAGAGAAAGACACATCAATTGACTAAAATTAGAAAGAAAGTTCGAAGTAATTTAAGAATAAGGATTTTTCTTGAGCTGTAATTAATAATCGTACGCCATATCATTCTCCCGGAAACGCTTATGGCTCTTCAGATACCACTCATATACAGAATCTGGTTTCATCTGTAAAAGAAAAGGATAATCATTAAATGTTCTAGACTCGATATTTATTTATTTTTTTAAATAAGAAATCCAGCCCTTTAGTAGATACTCACTACAATTTTAATATTACAGTTAATTTGTAAGGCCCCGGGACCGACGGTTTGGTACGAATTATCGGGAGTACAAAATAAAAAATATGGTGTGACTGGTCGCACAGCACACAACTTTCTCTTCTTACCCTTCGCCAAGAGAAAGTTGTGTTCTGTTCTTGTCTCACCAGATTTTTTGTGTCGACATATATTTAGTTTCCGACAGTACGGTATATTCCAATTTCAAGATGTAAAATTTATAAGTATGGGAAAATATTTATATTTTGTTACCATGGCAACCATAGAATATACATTTTGAAGAGAATCTAAAAAATAATTTTTGTCGCATGGGTCGGGATGCAATTTTCGGTGGGAGCGATTGGTTGGAAGATTCAATATATATATAATTTAACAGGAGGGCTTTTCTGGGGGATGAAAATTTTTTACATAATATCTTCAAAAACTAGTGATTTATGACTTGAATAGATAGTTTAAAATAAATGTAAAAATATATTTTAGACAAAAAAATCATAATTTCTTTAGATGACTAGTTTTTAAAATCAATTTTTTCTCGGTGGGGGCTTGTTATAATGGCAGATAAATGAAATTATAAGTTAGCATTAAAAATAAAAGGAAATTGATAATATGATTTAAAAAATAAGTGCAAGAGGTAGATTTGAACTCGCGACGTTTGGTTACGTGAGAATGGAAAAAAATTAGGGTCCGACCGAAACAAGATTTTCAGCCGAAACCGAAACCGAATATTCGGCTTCAACCTTAGTTTCGGCCGAAACCGAAACTTGTATATCCTATAAAAAATTTATATTTTTTTTTTTTTGAAATTTTTTCCCTCCGTGAAAATCATTTTACCTTTTTTTTAGGGAGACAAAAATTTTTTCTCCTTCAAGTGCAAATCATTTGACCTTTTTTTTTTAAGACTCAAGTTTCGGCTACTTTTTGGCCGAAACCGAAACTACGGCCGAAACCATGATTTTTGGCCGAAACTCACCGTAACCGAAACCGAATATTCGGTCGGTTCCTAAAAAAAATATAGATTGCTTGATGACGAATTAACCATTTTATTGCTTTAGGGAAAAATAAGCTATAAAAAAAAACATGAAATAAAATAAGTATTAAAAAATTTTTATTATTTCACATATGATATATCATTTTTCATTACTTTTTATGGGGAATAATAATTTATAATTAAAATGTCATTAGCATGCTTAGTTTTCAAATAATTCAATGGGCAAACGTCAGATTGTTTATGCCTTGATGTAAATAAACCAAAAACTCTATCTAACATATGATACATGTCATTAATTCTTGAATTCCCCCTGATTCCAGAGAACTAAAGCTCTTTTAATTATATGATCTAATTTGGGAGATATTAGCGATCAAAGTTAAGCTTATTTTCGATCTTAATGACATCAACACTCAATTCTATGTTATCGAAAAAGCTTATTTAGCATTGTCTGATTAGAACCAATTTTTTGTCAGAGATTTATAATTAAAAAATGAGTTTTTTCTAAAGTTTCATTGAGATTGGTAAAGAAATAAATAAAATATTGACTATTTTGTAAATTGAATTTTAGAATTCGGGATCCCGGATGGGTAAAGAGAGCGATTCATGGAGCGGCTCTGGGCTTGCAGCCGGGATCCCGAATTCTAAAACTCAATTTACAAAATAGTCAATATTTTATTTATTTCTTTACCAATCTCAATGTAACTTTAGAAAAAAACTCATTTTTTAATTATAAATCTCTGGTAAAAATTTGGTTTTAATCAGACAATGCTAAATAAGCTTTTTCGATAATATAGAATTGAGTGTTGATGTCATTAAGGTCGAAAATAGTCTTAACTTTGATCGCCAATAACTCCCAAATTAGATCATATAATTAAAAGGGCTTTAGTTCTCTGGAATCAGGGGGAATTCAAGAATTAATGACATGTATCATATGTTAGATAGAGTTTTTGGTTTAATTACATCAAGGCCTCACTAATTAAAATGTTGGTAAATAAAAACCTCGTGCAGCTCACAACTAGGTCGGTCCCCATTGTTTTGCGCCCGTGGCGGGCGCCTGTTTTGCCACGCCCTCGTTACGGCCTTGTATACAGGTAAGAAAAATCTGGTGTGACAAGCACATCTTTTCATTACCGAAGGTAAGAGAAAGTTCTATGCTGTGCGACTAGTCATACCAGATTTTTTTTAAATTAATGCCTTGGATTATTTGACCAATAGCAGAGCAGCATTGATGTCACGTGACACTATTGTTTCGCTTGTTCCTCACTAGTTGCCGGCGTCGCCACCTTCAGTATAAGCTCCACGGTCAGTGAAGAAGCTTCAAAAAGAAATCGTCTCCGCTCTCGCCTGATTAACAAGCACCCAAGGATGCAATCTCGCCAACTGATCCACGATGTCTTTTCTCCACGATTATTTCCATTTTAAAAACGCCGACCTCCAACCTTATCTTCACCTTCCTAGGTATTTATTTTCCTTTTTAATCCTTTTCATTTTTATTACATAATCTTAAAAGAACGGACTCTTATGAATTAATTATAGAATGAAAATTATTTTATTATTAATTATTTTGAATATGCTTTTTCGTTTTATAAGTATTCTCATCCATATCCAAAATAAAAAGATAATATCAAATTAAAAAGATAATTAAACATGAGTGTGAGTAATTAGATAATTTTTTTTCATCAAAATTGATGGAGATGATTCTAGAACCCTCTGCATATGAGAGTGTGGGGATAAGAGCCCCCCCCCCCCTCAATGAATATAACTATGGTGTTTTCGTTCTCTTTCTCGGTGCAAAAGTAGCGCTCTACTTTATCTCTTTCTCGGCCATTCATGTGTTGTTGGTTGAGTGTCGTTCGATTTGTTCATCTTCAGAGATTTATATTTGTTTTCTATTATTAGATTTATTTTTATTCGTTTTTACAAGTCTAGTTAATTTTATATTTTAATCAATATTAGCAGAGATTTTTTAATTTATTATTCTTATTTTATTTTTAATGCCTAATTACATCTAAAAAAATTTCTATATTTTCTCCTAATTGTTTATGGGTTCAAATAGGATTGAATTATATAAATTAAAAACTTATATTTATGATCCCATAAGAATATTATAAAGTCTGGTGTGATTGACCGCACGGCCCACAATTTCCTCTTACTTTTGGTAATCGAAACGCTATCGTTATAATAAACCAACAAAATATTTCAATTTTACTTAACCTACGCCCCCCCCCCCCCACCCCCACTAGGGCTCCACCCTAAACCAGACGATTAAATAAGATAAATAATAACAAAAAAATATTTAATATTATTATTAGATAAGTTTGTTATTTTTTCTCTTCACCTACAATGAATAATACAATTTTTTTTTTGTAAAAATATAAACGTTGCCGGCGCCCCTTTCGTTAATGCACCCGGGGCTGGCGCCCCCTCGGCCCCGCCCTTGTTGCGGCACTGAATGCTTGGCTATTTAAATGTACCTATATGTTTATAAAACTTTCAAGAGCCTTTTCTCTAATTGTTGAATTTCGGGCTTTCGCCACTATGATCCTCTACAGGCGATATATGTCGACTCCAAAAATCTGGTGCGACCACACACCAGATTTTTTGTTTCTCTGTTGATATAGCCTATATATTTTTTGACTGCCCCCCCCCCCCTGTTGGTAAATTTGCCCCACCCTCCCCCCCGCTGAGAATAAGCTAGTGTTTAAAAAAAAATTTGTTTGATTAATTGAGATTAAACAATATTCTTTTACAAATAAAAGAGAGGGAGAAGCACATGAACAATATTTCTTCTATTAATTTTTATTCTTTAAAATAGTTGATGAAATTTGCTCAGAATTTTCGAACCTTTTGTTGATCGCTGTTTATATACTGCATCCTTTGATTCCGTACTGGATATAATTCAGGAACACGATTTTCGACTACCGAAGAACTCCGGGATAGGGAAGTTGTTGTTCCATCGCCATCGTTTGATTCAGTTCTGATATTAAGAGCGAGAGGCGAAGTCTCCACGGCCCCAGGTGCAGAAAATAATTCATTGATGTCTTCAGAAACAGATTTTGGACTAAAAACAAAAAAAAAAAGAGTTTAAGTCAGTGGCGTAACGTACGCCCCCGCAGACCCCGCAATACGGGGGGGGGGCGGACCTTGGGGGCCCACCGGCCGGGCCGGGCTAAAAAACTGTATCTTCTCAGGGCTCCGGTAAAAACGGAAAAATTTAATGAAAATTTGTCTTTGAGAGGGCCCAGGCCCTCAGGGTTCAGGGATATACTGTATTTTAAAAATATTTTTTGTAAGGTCTAATAATGGGGCCCGAAATAAAGGTTTGCGGGGGGCCAGCTAAAAAACGTTACGCTACTGGTTTAAGTGTAAATGGCAAACTAATCTTAACCACTAGCGTAACGTTTTTTTTCCCCCCTTTTTGCAGCTGCCCCCCCTCCCCCCGCAACTTTTGCATTTCGAGCCCCATTATTAGACCATACGAAAAATATTTTTTAAATATCGTATACCCCTGAACCCTGAGGGCCCGGGCGGGTCCTCTCAAAAAGAAATTTTTATTAAATTATAATTAAATATTTATTAATTCATATACCCGAAAAAATAAGGGTGTGCCGCCGGGAGTTGAACCTCGGATCCTCCAATTTGTCCTTACCACTAGACCACAGCACGACATTCGGGTATATGAACTCAGTTGGAAAACAATTTTAGTTATCAGAAGAAATGGACCCAAATTCGGCGCCACCAATTTCTCCCTCAACCAGGTGCAATCCAGATAGACTAATCGTAGCGCCGAATTCGGGTCCATTTCTTCTGATGACTAAAATTGCTTTCCAACTGAGGAACGGGAACTCTTGACCGCATAGACTATAATAGGATATAAGATTCTGAAATTGTCATAGAAAATAGTTTATTGTCTTTAAAATAACAACATTTAGTAGTAAATGTCTCGCTTCAGATCACTTAATGTCTACTGTGCTCATCTACCGAAACCTGATTGACGATCAATAGAAAAATTTAAATTTTATAGCTCAAATGTTTTATGTAAGAAAAAGTTTTTTGTTACAGTCATAAAATATTATTAGAGACATGCAAAGGATTTTTTTTTTAGGGGGGGGGGGGGGGGGGGGGGAAGTATTTCAACTTAATAAATTGGAAAATTTATCTCTATTATTTAAAAAAAAAAATTCTTTCGGTGAATAAAAAGCATTTCGTTTTATTTTTTATCTTTATAATGTTTAATGCTTCTACAAATAAAATTAGAATTACCCTCCCCCCTCTTAAAATGCCGAAAAAATATTGTATTTTGATGTGAAATACTACTTTTTTTTTTTTTTTTTCCGGCGGGGCTTCCCCCCCCCCCGCCCCCCCCTTTTTGTTTTTACAAAAAAATACTACTTAAAAACATGGGGATGAGATGGCAATTATTAATATAGAGTGTTGGTTTAAATAATTCACTGAAATCGTTCTGTCGATAGGCGCAGATCTCCGAGGGCAGCGGCGTAACTAGCCTTTGATGGGGGGGGGGGGGGCGAAACTCAACGGAACCTGCGACGTTCTGTATAGAAGGCAGGCGCGCTACCAACTACACCAAGCCAGAGAGGGTGTTTGATGTTGTTGTTATTATTATTATTTTTTTGAAATTCCTATCGAGATCCCCGTTTATTAACCTAAGGTGCTTTCGAGCTCAAAGACACACACCTCAAAATCCAACCGGCCTCTGGCCGTAGCCATCTACCGGTACCCCTTGAAGTTACATTATTTCCTATCTCTAACTCCTCCTCCTACTTTCGTCTCTAGCTAGTGAACTAATCCTTATTTCTGGTTGCACCCAGTTCCTTTTATCCAACCTCTTCTATGCTATGGAGGATGTCCTAGTTGAGGAGGGACTCCCTCAGCACCGACGTATAGCCTACCCCTTTCGAAGAATGCATCACTGAGAGGGAACCTTCTTTACGTCCCTTCCACAGGACGGATTGTCGCAACAACTCCCTCTCGGCGCAGAGTTGCCTGGGGGCTATTGTGGGATCGAATATTCCAATCCAGTTCCTGTTTGAGGATTTATTTACATTAAATAAATATATCTATTTAATGAAAAAATCCCGCACGCCCAGGATTTGAACAGGGATCTTCTTTGTAGGAGCCGACACCCTAGCCCGCTACACCAGCGAGCCCCCCTGTTTTGATGTTAAATTCATTCAATTAATTGAATTCAGGTGAAATGTAGTAAGAAATGATTTTATTTTTATTTTTTTTTGAATTGTGTGGTTGAATTCCCCGAGAGAGAATCAACGAACGATCTGTCGAATGTGGGGATTGGATTCCATATGTGCGCACCTGAAATTGGGATATCCCTTAAGAAAAATTAAAAAAAAAAAAAAAAATATTTCGGTAAAACAATGATTTTTCTATAGGTTAAAAAAAACCGCTTCCAATCCATTCTATGAAATATTTTACATATAAATTAAAAATTAAAAAAAAAAAAAGATTGTCCAGAAAGCCGTGTGCATTCTCATATAATCTCTTTTGATAAAAAATGAGAATATTGAAGTTGTATAAATATGGGTTTCCATAGTCTATATTATATCAGATAGATCTATCACATACAATGAATATTTTTTCATTTTTATTTTAAATTCTTCTCAATTTACTTTTTGTTTTTTAATTCATAGTCATAATTCATATTTAGCTCCTGTCGCCTCTGCTGGCCTTTTGATACTGGTCAGGGATTCGAATCCCGTCTCAGGGAACAAATAAAAATTTATTTTTATTAAATTGTAGAAAAGGGGCTCCGATACCGATTTTAAATAAATAAAACAACAAGTTTAGCTCCTGTCCTTAGCAAAATGGTCTATAGAAGTCTCGCTTCTTGTTCTATAGGTTGGACAATCAAAGAGAATTGTTTTATTTTTGACTGCCTGCATTTCCACATTTTTACTTTCTCTTACCTCTATATATATGTTAATATATTGAGTGAGAAAGTATTGCGATCATGTCAAAAATTCGATGTCGAGATTTTGAGGTTTTGAGGTCCTCTGAATCCAAAAAAGTGGTTTTCGCGACATGGTCTGTCTGTGTGTGTGTGTTCAATTTAAAGCATGAAGGAATTGAGCTAGGAGGTTGAAATTTTATATTTAAGTTAGGTACCCCCCTGGGACGTGACACGAAGCTTTTGAACAAAATTAGTCAAAGAGTACTAATACTTTACTGATGTACTTTTTCAGTTTTTTTCGATTTTCTCAAAATTCGCTGCAAGGATTTGGTTTAAAATTCATAAATCAATTATTTTTTAGATTCTCTTTAAAATGTATTTTCTCATTTTGCCATTGAAATCTTTTGAAGACCACTTTACTCTTGTACTGTATAGGAAAGATAGGAGAAATGGTAACAAAATATAAATATTTTCCTATTCTTAAAAATTTTACATCTTGAATTCAAATGTACCGTACTGTCGGAGTCTAAATATATGTCGACACAAAAAATCTGGTGCGACCAGTCACACCAGATTTACGTAGTTTTTGAACTTTTAGAAAAGATTAGAAATAAAATTGAATCCCCGACCATTCATTAATAAATGTATTACATGACACCTCTTAAAAAAATTTTATTTCAAACTAATTGATTGAAGTACTATTTTTTTTTTTTTTTTTTTATTAGAGGGGGGGGGTGTAAAAAAAAAAAAAAATGTCCTTTTTTACTCACCCTTCTATAATTTTCACGATTTTTATTAGAAATAAAGATATTTTTGGTAGGTATTATAGGCCAGTCAATATCGACATTTAAATCGCAAAACGTAAAGTATTCCTGCATTTTTCGCATGTTATTTGGATCCCTTGGGGGGAGTGCGAAACCACATTTTGCAATCAAAAAAAAAGTTGTGCTTCCCGCGTAGTACGAGAAAAACTGCGAAATTTTCGCACTTTTTTCAGTTTTTGCAGTTCAATTCAAAAGCTATGGGCTTTTTGACATTAAGTGCTTATAGCATTTTTAAAGTATATTAAATTTGAAACAATTCAAGCCAACTTACAGCTCCGTATCTCTAATAGTTTTTGAGAAATGATGATTGAAAAATGTACAAGATTTTCACAAATGTTACAATTTTCAGTTTTGCTTATGTTTAAAGCCGAATATCGGCTTATCATATATAACGGGTATCGTCAAAGTCTTAAATGACCTGAGTTGCCGAAAAGACTGTGTGAATATGTGTGTAAGTGTGAATGAGAAAAAAAGTGTGATTAATGAAAATTCTTTTTCATGAAATTATTTTATTTTATTTTAGTTAACATTTTGAGAATACAAATTTCAAAGGCCTATGATTAGCTGCAATCAGGAGGTTAGATTTCTATTCTATTTGCTAGTCAGAGATGCCAACTTCCTTCAATTTTTAAGAAATAAAATTTTGTTTAACAAGATTTTGAAAACCTTTGGGTTAAAGCGATAATGACTTCCAGTTAATAAGAACAAAGTAAAAGTACCCTAAATACAACTGTGCATTGATGATTTCGAGAACTACATTTTGTACTTTTGATGGATCCATGAATTTTTTTCATTTAAAAAAAGTCATTTTAAGCTCAAGTTACAAAACTTTCCTCTACTATAAAATAATTTCCAACAAACATGTTAATTATTATTTATTAAATTAAAAAAAAAAACTGACCTAATTTAAATCTATGCCCTCTTTGAGAAAAAGTTCTTTGGAATGATCACCCATCCGAGAAAATTCAACCTAACAGCCCTGTAATTAATTTTTCTGGCTTCTCTCTGATTAAGAAGAAATTGGAAAGTTTTCTTCCCTTTCATTAATAAATTTGTCTTTGTAGATAAATTCTGAAAATTTTATCTTTGACCTTATTTTGTCAAAGCATTTTAAATAACAATAAAAATAATATTCTCTCTTAAAAACATAGTTCTTTTCATTTAATTATTTCTTCTTTTATACATTCTTTTCAAATACTAGCACACAATTAATTGGGATCAACTCTTTTGTTTTTAGATACGCAGGCTAATAATAAAATTAACAAAACAAAAACAAAAAGAAAAAAATAATCAAAGGTTTCTAATAAAAGAATGTTGATCTACTGAGAAATATCTGGTGTGACTGGCGCACACCTCACAACTTTCTCTTACCTTCGGTAATCGAAAGTTGTGTTCTGTGCTTGTCACACTAGATTTTTCGTGTCTACATATGATTTGTTTCCGACAGTACGGTACATTCGATTTTTAAGATGTAAAATTTATAAGTATGGCAAAGCCCACGGGGCGTGGTGTAGAGGTTAGCGTGCTAACCTCATATACCAAACGTCGCGGGTTCGACCCCAGGCGTCCGATGATTTTATTTAAGCCAATTGGATACCAAATGGCTTAAATAAAAATGCCTGGACCCTAATATATATAAATTCATAAATAACGGTTATCGTAAATGTCTTATATGGCCTGAGCTGCCGAAAAGACAGTGTGAATGTGTGTGTGAGTGTGAGTGTGAATGAGAAAAAAGTGTGAAGGTTAAAAAAAAAAAAAAAAAAAAAAGTATGGCAAAATATTTATATTTTGTTACCATGGCAACTATTTCTCCTATCTTTTCTATGGAGTACAAGAGTAAAGTGGTCTTCAGAAGATTTCAATCAAAAAATGAGAATATACATTTTAAAGAGCATCTAAAAATATAATTGATTTTTGAATTAAAAAAAAAAAATTGTTGGAGCGAATTTTGAGAAAATCGAAAAAAACTGAAAAAGTGCATAAGTAAAGTACTAGTACTCTTTTGTCGATTTTGTTCAAAAGCTTCGTGTCACGTCTCATGGGGGTGCCTAACTTAAATATAAAATTTCAAACTCATAGCTCTTTTGGTCCTTGAGATATTTTGTTCACAGACACACATACACACAGACAGGTCACTTTTGCGACTTTTCCCACTTTTTTGCACTCAGGGGAGCTAAAAACATGTATATCTATCAAAATCTCGACATCGAATTTTTAACATAACCTCAATACTTTCTCTCTATATATATTTCATATATAGGCTAAGAGAAAGTAAAAATTTGAGTTAAGCTCTGCTCTTTTAGACAGTAAATGTTTTATTTTCACTTCTCTAATGTGTGGTTCATGCATAAAACTAGTGAAATGTGCCCAATAGCACGCATAATTATATTTCCACCAAAGTGATTTGCACCAAATGGCACGCCCCATGGGGGTGCCTAACTTAAATATAAAATTTCAACCTCCTAGTTCTTTTCGTTCTTGAGATATTTTGTTCACAGACAGACACACAGATTATGTCTCGAAAACCACTTTTTTGGATTCAGGAGACCACAAAACGTGTATATCCATCAAAATCTCTACATCGAATTTTTGACATGAATCCAATACTTTCTCTCTCTACTATATTAACATATATAGAGGTAAGAGAAAGTAAAAAACAGAGTTTGATCAGCAGTTTCTAGTAGAGTAACGTTTGATATTTTGTCGACAACTCTGTAGAAAACACGGCAATAGAGGAGCCACCCAAGTATTTTGGTTGTTTTTTTTGTCAACGTCCCTGTTAAAGTTCGATTAAAAAATCTTTCGTCTGTTTTTAAGAAAATTTTTATTCGATTAAGTCTTTTGAAATGCTGACGTAATAAAATTATAAACCTCTCCCTCTCTTGTCAGCAATTGTGTACTTCTCCCTGTAAACTGTTTACGTTACGCTTGGCTCTACATCTATAAATATTTAATTCTCAAGTCTATATAATTTTGAGTTGATAGACGCATAATATCTTTATTCCTGGTAATTTTTAGATTTACTTAATGAACAAAAAGACTACAGAAATTTCGGCGACTCGGCCCTCCCGACTTCTATATTTTGGAGGAAACCTAAATAAATCTTTGTGAATGAAAAATTAGTACACATAAGGCTGAGGCGAAGGATGAAAGTCATTTTGCCCCGAGCGCCAAAAAAATTAAACGAAAATTA
>JAKCPI010023230.1:0-53633 GCA_023213315.1 Euborellia annulipes | reverse complement strand
CCTCTTTATATTCTTTTCCTTTTTTATAATAAAAGAATAAAATTAACTATATTGAAAATGCTCTTCCCCCCCCCCCCCAAAAAAAAAAAAAAAAATTGTCACTAAAGGTAAATATTGAATTTTTATTACGAGCAAAGAATATAACCTTTTTTGCGCTCTCTCTTTCGCTCATATATTCGTATGGAGAAAAAAAAATTGTATTGACATTTTGAACTTTTTTTTTTTTTTTTTTTTTTTTTTTTTGTTAGATGAGAAACAAATATTGGTTATCAATTTGAATTTCTTTTTTTTTTTTTTTTAAAGGAAATTTTAAACGAGGTTGAAATACGAAAGATTTAAATTGAATCGATATGTAAAGTTCAGTGAGTCATTAGATGCAGAGAAAAGTTAGATGGAGAAGTTGTTTTAAATTTTTTTTTTTTTTGTTTTTCATAATAAAAACAGATCACGATTTTATTAAAATAAAAATTTATATTTTACCGTAAAATCAAAGAAAAAAAATCTGGTGTAATATGTCGCGCAGCACACAACTTTCTCTTACTTTCGGTAATCAAAAGTTGTCTACTGTGCTTGTCTCACCAGATTTTTTGTGTCGACATATATTTAGTTTCCGCCGATATATTAGAATTCAAGAAGTAAGATTTATTGCAGGGAAAATATTTATATTTTGTTACCATGGCAACCATTTCTCCTATCTTTCCCATGAAGTACAAGAGAAAAGTGGTCTTCAGAAGATTTCAATGGCAAAATGAGAATATACATTTTAAAGAGCATCTAAAAAATAATTGATTTATGAATTTTAATCAAAATCGTTGGAGCGAATTTTGAAAAAATAGAAAAAAAACTGAAAAAGTACATCAGTAAAGTACTAGTACTCTTTGGCCTATTTTGTTCAAAAGCTTCGTGTTATCTCCCAGGAGGGTGCCTAGCTTGAATATCAAATTTCAACCTCCTAGCTCTTTTCGTTCTTGAGATATTTTGTCCTCACACACAACGAGACAAAACCTTCCAGAGTAGTTTTAAACCACAACAAACTCTTAATAAATTAAAGGTCTAGATAATAAATTGAACCTTCTGTTAATATAACTAATGGGGCGTCCTCTTATATAATAGAATTTCAAATGTTCCATTTAAGGGGGTTTCAGGAGCGACGTCTAAACGTACTAAAAAAAAAACTAGACTATTATAAGGAATTTTTCAATGCGGTTTTTTTTTAAATGAATTAAATTCATAAGAGATTATTGGGACATCGAGCTATAATTTTTTTAATGACTTATTAAAAAATTATCGTAATTAATTTTTTTGTTATCAAGCAAATACAAAAAATACAATCTGTCCCAATAATCTTTAATTTTTTTTAATTTAAAAATGAATTTATTGTTATTATTAATCACATATTAATTAAGAAATTTTTAAAATAAGCTTAGATGATTTATTTAAAAATCAACTGTCTAATTAGTTCAGCATTCTTGCAATAGATGGCAGGCTAGTCTAACAGCCGATCCCTTTACCTATAGCCTATATTTATATATTTTTATGCTTTTATAAAAGATACATAATATATAATAACATTTATAAAGTATTTATTGTTAAAAGATCATTGAAAATCAACCAAATGCATTAAATATTATTATCTACCATTCTGACATCTCTTGGCAAATTTTTGAATTACTTGATATTTGGGCATACTTTTAATGACACACAACGCCATCTTAGCGGGGAAAAAATGCGTAACCACTTCGCTCCCGTAGCCTCTTAAGAAATGAAAATTAATCCCTTCTCAGCAATTTATTTATAAAATCGGCATCTGAGGTCATATGGATTTAAAACGATATATAAATTAAGATATTTGGTATCCAAATGATTTAAATAAATTCATCGGACTCCCCTTGGCTTTTAGGTTATCATTATTTACCAACATCTCGTCAGGGGGGGGGGGGATTTAGTTATTAAAATTAATTCACGTTTGCATATTTTTAGGAAAAAATCTGGTATGGCTGGCCCCACAACACACGACTTCCTTTAACCCTTCCGGTAATCGAAAGTTGAATGTTGGGCTGTCACTCCAGAGTTTTTTTTTTTTTGTGCCGAGATATATTTAGTTCCCGATTGTAGCTTACTTTAGAACCCTAATTTATAATCAATGAGAGGAAAATATTTAATATATCTTGTTTCCATGCAGCCACTTTTTATTTTCTCTTACCTCTAATATTTGTTAATATATAGAGAGAGAAAGTATTGGATTCATGTCAAAAATTCGATGTCGAGATTTTGATGGATATACACGTTTTGAGGTCCCCTGAATTCAAAAAAGTGGTTTTCGCGACATGGTCTGTCTGTGTTCTATTTGAAGCTAGAAGGTTGAAATTTTATATTTAAGTTAGGCACTTCCCTAGAGCGTGGAAATAAGCTTTTAATCACAATCGGTCAAAGAGTACTTTACTGATATTACTTTTTCAGTTTTTTTTAGATTTTCTCAAAAATCGTTCCTACGATTAAAATTCAAAAATTAATTATTTTTTACATGATCATTAAAATGTATTAATATATTCCCATTTTGCAATTGAAATCTTTTGAATACACTTTACTCTTGTATTTCATAGGAAAGATAAGAGAAATGGTTGAAATGGTAACACAATCAGTGGCGTAGCAAGGAGGGGGGCAAGGGGGGTCACCATGCCCCGGGCACTACTCACAAAGGGGCGCTAAATGTTAAGCTCACTACGCCACTGAACAAAATATTAATATAAATGTTTCCCCATGTTTATAAGTTTTATTACATTTTGAATTCAAATGTACCTTACTGTCGGAAACTAAATATATGTCGACACTAAAAATCTTGCGCAAAAGCACAGTTACCGAAGGTTGTGTGCAGTGCGACCAGTCACACCAGATTTTTTTTAATTCAGGGGGCCTCAAACGTGTATTTCCACCAAAAGCAATACTTTCCCACAATAAGAGAAAATAAAAATATTTGATTTTTGAAGCATGTAAATGTATAGGCCTATTCTTATTAATGAAAATAAATTGTAAAAGAATTCTATTAAAAAGCAAAATATCAATGACACAATGGATGCGGTTAAGCGATGGCAACCGCGACGAAACCACGGATGGGGAATCAGCGTGTTGAACGTCATTCACAACAATTCATTCACAACCCTAAAGAGCATCATCAGTAGCCGAAAGTGCAAAAAATTTAGGAAAATTGATAAAAAGAGCTCCGCTCTCCTCCTTCCCACCCCTCAAATTGTTATTTTATTTCGTCATATTTTTCACTGCTTTACAACACAACCAATGACGTAAAACTAAGCGGCCAGAATAAAATTAAAAAAGTACTTTTGTTACACACTATATATCTAATTAATTAGAGTATAATTATTGTGAGATTTAATTTTTAATTAAAATTAATATAATTAATATAATTTTTCCTTTTTTGCAACAGTCACTATAATCATTGCGGTTAAGTGATAGCACACGCGGCGAAACCTAAGGTGGGTGATCAGCGTGTGAAACGTCACTCGATGGCCATGGGTATATTAAATAAAATATACATATACTACTATGTAATACATTCATACCCCTAAATGGCCTTTTATCATTATTTTAACTGCTTTTTTATCAATTTCTAGAGAAATACATGCCGGTTGCATCACTTCTAGTCATCTAGCAAACCGGCCGAACACCGATATAATATACAAAAACACGCTTAACCTTCGAGTTAAAAAAAAAATGAATTTTTTCTAACTATCTGAGGAAAGTTTTGTGAAGTTAGCAACTTAATAAACACATCATTTATAAAAATTTTACAATTTCCGTGTGTTTCATCCTTTATACAGAAATTTGGGTCTTAGCTAGTTAACTACGATCTGAGCTGTTATTTAATCATATGATTAGACTAATCTGAAGCAACCAATAAAATGCCATGAGAGAAACGGAGGGGGTACACCCCCCTGCCTGGATATAGGTCAAGATCGATGCTGAATGAAATTTTACTCACTTGAGGAACATACAGATGCCAGTGGCTTCCATAGCCCGTGAGATGCCCTTCCACGAGGCAACCATACTATATTTTTGTTTGGCGGTAAGCGGAAGTCTTGGGTCGACAGGTGCCGGTGGCGGTGGATCTTGTACAGCACCGCCACGGCCTTTTTTATCAGTCCCGGAAGTACCACCACCACCAGCACCACCACTACCCCGCTGGACTAACGCCAGCTTACCAAGTTCGCAGCCCATTTTTCATAAAACAACAACAACAACACCAAACCAAACACACAAAATCACTTATTAAACACTTATTATCAATCACACAACCGTCAAATGGTGACCGACGAGACCGGTATTATTATTTTTATATCCGACATGATGGGATTGAACACATGACCGACGACAACAGGTAGTGGGAGTCTGATCGATTAGATGAATAAATAATAACGATACTAATATATGACAGAGAGAGAGAGAGGAGAGAGAGGGAGTGCTGTTCTAGCTCGGGTGGCTCGTTCAGCTGTGTTGTGTGCTAGCGAGCTCTCAGTTTGGCGGTTGGCTGCCCGGGCGCAGTCGCCCAGCGCTCTCTCTCTCTCTCTCTCCCTACTTTCCTTTACACACACACACACACACACAATACTCCCTCTCCAGGTACCCCCCCGGAACCATTCCATTCATTCGTTTCATGCCTGTTTAGAAGACAAAATAATCAACTCCACTTTTTATTATAAATTATTGCAATATATTAAATTTTATATACTACTACTACCCGCAATGTCCGCATTCAGGGAGCTCGGGGGCGGTGAGTTTATTTGCACAATTTTCCTACAGTGTTCAATAATTATAATTTGAATAGGAAAAAAATCTGGTGTGACTGTCGAACAGAACACAACATTCTCTTACTTTCGGTAATCGAAAGTTGTGTTCTGTGCTTGTCACACCAGATTTTTTGTGTCAACATATATTTAGTTTCCGCCAATATATTAGAATTAAAGATGTAAAAATCTGGTGTGACTGGCGCAGAGCACACAACTTTCTCTTACCTTCGGTAATCGAAAGCTGTGTACTCTGCATGTCACACCATATTTTTTGTGTCAACATATATTTAGTTTCCGTCAATATATTAGAATTAAAGATGTAAAAAATTTATAAGCATGAAAAAATATTTATTTTTTGTTACCATGGCAACCATTTTCCCTATCTTTCCCATCAAGTACAAGAGTAAAGTGGTCTTTAGAAGATTTCAATGCCAAAATGAGAATATACATTTTAAAGAGCATCTAAAAAATAATTAATTTTTGAATTTAAAAAAAAATCGTTGGAGCGAATTTTGAGAAAATCGAAAAAAAACTGAAAAAACCTACATCAGTAAAGTACTAGTACTTTTTAGCCGATTTTGATTAAAAGCTTATTTTCACGCCCTAGGGCGGTGTCTAACTTAAATATAAAATTTCAACCTCCTAGCTCAATTCCTTCATGCTTAAAATTGAACACACACCCACAGACAGACCATGTCGCGAAAATCACTTTTTTGGATTCAGGGGACCTCAAAACGTGTATATCCATCAAAATCTCGACATCGAATTTTTGACATGAATCCAATACTTTCTCTCTAATATATTAACATATATATAGAGGTAAGAGAAAGTAATAAGTATCCTATAACAAAGGGGCCGAACTGTGTGTCCCAACTAACAGTGATACTCCTAAAAACTGTAAAGTCAGATGTGTCTAATAAATAAAGAATAAATTTGGGAATTTGACACGCTTACAATTGTTTGAACATTTCTTAGACGAAATTGTGGATGATATAGTAGGGTTTTGAATAAACTAAAATAACCTCACATTTGTAATTTCAATAAGAACAGTAAGAGAGAACAGAACTCTCCATATTATAATCTGCAATGAAGAAAATACGCAGACGAGATGCAAAATTTCCAAAATTCAGACGATCTACATACGCAAAAAATATCAGTTTCTACTTCACTCAGTTTTTTTCAAAATTTCATGAGTAATGGAATCAATCTTGGTCAGTTTTTTCGTATAAACAACAATATTGAACATTTTGAGCAAAGAAGAGAAGGTGATTGCAATTTAAAAAAAAAATTCATTTTTACCAGGAAACTCCCAACGTTGCGCCAGCGTAAAGTTATGTTATGTCAAAATGACAACACATGCTGCTAATTTTTAATATTTATCAGCTTATTTGAATTATTTTTAAGTGTTTTTTTTTTTTTTTAATATTCACTCTTTTTTTCTCATTCACACAGTCTTTTGGGCAACTTAGGCCATTTAAGACTTTTAACGATACTCGTATGTTTTTATGTTTAAGCCATTTGGTATCCAAATGGCTTAAATAAAATCATCAGACTGCCTGGGGTCCGAACCCGCGACGTTTGGTATAGGAGGTAGGCACGCTACCTACTACGCCAAACCCGGGGGCTTTAAGTGGAATTGATGACAAAATAAAATATTTTTTCAAAATTTCTATTGTTGGGAGAAATGTGTTAAACTAATAGACATGATGCCCACGGGGCTTGGAGTAGTTGGTAGCGTGCCTTCCTTCTATACCGAACGTCGCGGGTTCGGATCCCAGGCAGTCCGATAATTTTATTTAAGGCATTTGGAACCAATGACTTCTAGAAATGCCTGGACCCCCAATAGATATATTAAAACATACGAGTATCGTTAAAAGTCTTAAATGGCCTAAGGTGCCGAAAAGACTGGCTGTGTGAGTGTGAATGAAAAAAGTGTGAATGTTAAAAAAAAAAAAAAAATAGACATGTTAGCTAAAATTTTAAAAGACCTTTTTTTTATAGAGCGTCGAATTTTCTATAAAAACATGTAGGACTCATCATTTTAAATTTACCTGTCCCTGAGCTAAAAAATTCTGAAGAACGAAAGAAATATTTCCCATGTTATTTTCCATAAGAAACTTAAGTTGGAATGCGGACAATCCTAGAGTTAGTCTAATATTACGAGGGAATTTTTTTTTATCACTTTGATAGCATTTGAACCCCTTGGGAGCAAAGAAACGGCGCTAAGGACCATCCTAATGTAATATATAGAAAAAAAGTATTTTTTTTTTTTATATTTCATTTAAGGCCTTTTTCGGCATCGAAGGCTATTTAGAATTGTATTTTTATATTCATAAAAAGAAAGTAGACTGTTAAAGCCTATATGGCCTAAGATGCCGAAAAGACTAATAAAAACATTTTTGGTGTGTAGGCCTACCAAAATATCCGCACCAGTTGCGACACTGCGCCAGTGTCAGTAAATATTAATATTAATTTCGCAAATAAATTTGCTAAAAAAATTTTTCATAAATTAAATTTCTTTGAGTGAATAAAAAAAAGGATGAAATGATTTAAATTTGAAGGGTGTTTTTTTTTTTTTTTTTTTTTTTGGAAATTTTTTAGTATCATTTTATGAAATTCAGTTCAGGACAAATCCAGATAAATTATCGTGAATGATGGCTAGATTAACAGAAAAAATCAACTACATGCCTAATTAATGTCAACAGTAACAGCAAATTTAGAAATATAAAAAAAGAGAATATTTGAATTAAAGATATAAATATAGTTAACAAAATTAACACTAGAGGCAGCACTTATTGGGAGCGCCTAGTAGCTATGCAACATTTTCCCAAAAGTGATAGAATGTTATGCCTAGCTTATAGGAAATCGTATTAGCCATAGAGATAGCATTATTATGGTATTTCATTAGATTAGTGACTAGCTACGCTACGGTTACCTTCGGCAACTGTACCTTAGCTAGGCCCTGGCGGGCGGCGTCTCGGGATATGACTAATTGTTGTCCAGATAAGTCTTTTTCGAGAGAAAGTATTACTAATATTAGTAAAAGTATAGGAAAGTACATCTATATATAGAGAGAGTAGTATGAGGAGCAGGAGTATATAGTAATAATAACAGGAAAAGTAGTATTAGTAATAGTGAGAAAGAGAGTGAAAAAGAGAAAAAAAAGATGATAAAAAGTGTTCCCAAATCGAGAAATCAATTGTAAAAATGACACTTCGCTACCATTATTGAGAAAACAATGAGGAATTTTGTATTGTTGTCAATTAGAAAAAGGCCCCCGGTTTGGCGTAGTAGGTAGCGTGCCTACCTCCTATACCAAACGTCGCGGGTTCGGACCCAGGCAGTCCGATGATTTTATTTAAGCCATTTGGATACCAGATGGCTTAAATAGAAATGCCTGAACCCCACAATATATATATTACTTACAACGGTTATCGTCAAAGTCTTATATGGCCTAGTTGCCGAAAAGACTGTGTGAATGTGTGTGTGAGTGTGAGTGTGAATGAGAAAAAGTGTGAATGTTTTTTTAAAAAAAAAAAAAATTAAAAAGTTGCAATAATGTATGACGCAAAAATTAGGATAAAAAAATTTGAGGTTTAATAGAAGAAATCAGGGAGAAAAAAAATTAAATTAGGGAAATGACAAAATTAAAAATAGGAAAGTCGTTAAAATCTTATAATATAGAGGCTTTGAAAACAGAGATTCTCAAACACTGTGCCCTCGGCATGACACCAAATTTTACGAATGTATACGATCGAAAAATATATAATAATAAGGGGGTCGTCCACATATTACGTAACGCCTTTTTTGACGATTTTCTACTCCCCCCCCCCAGACCTTTGAATTGTGCCCTCGAACTTTGGAGGGGTTAGCGTGGTTGCCATTTGTACCAAGGATCACGGGTTCGCATCCCGTTTTATGCGACAATTTAATTGGCTACCAATAAAATAAAAAGTCTAAATAGTGTCTCCGTTAAAAAAAAAAACTTTGAATTGTTATGTCACACTTCGAGAACCCTCCCTCCCCCCCATGTAACACTTGGTAACGATTTGTCTAGCCCCCTCCCCCTAATATGTGGACGACCCCTTAAGTCATGGTAAAGGTTGATATTTAATCACCGAAACGTTAACGTTCCTTTTTTTAACTTCAATATGTTCATTTTAATACGCAAATTTCTTGTGAAAATTTTTATACTATTCCATAATTTAACCCTTAAAGAACAAATCTAACCATAAATTATATATGTACTCACTAAAATGTAGAAATTGTAGGAATCATGGAGGTGAGTGACTAAAAGACTTCTTGCTTGCTGCCAGGCCGTTATCTTCTCAAAGAAGAATAACGTAATGTTATGCTCAGAGAATATAGCCATGGTCGGTCGGAAGTTGTTGTACCGGTGAGAGAACTGCAATTTAAAAAAAATGTAATATTAAAATTATGCATTATAATTCTACAACAGATTGAAGGAATTATATTCATGTTTTAAATACCTAATAGTTATTTAGTTCAGTTAAACAACGAAAATTGTTCTTTTAGGCCTCCACATCTCCCTCAGGACAAAAAATAAATAAAAAGGTTTTAATCGATGAAATATGTTTGATTGATCTAGAAACAAAAAGAATAGAAAAAAAATACGTATTTTTTAAATATTGTATTTAAAATCAATTATACGAACTTTGATTTGCCCGATTTTCGATCGGTTCAATTTAACGAAGTTAAAAAAAAAAAAAGTTTTTTCTTCATAGTATAGATCCACTTTCGATTGAGTCAAAAGAATGTCAGCATATATTTTCTACATATCATTGTTGTGGATATTCAGTGTTCTTGAAATAAATTCTATATTCTTTTGTTTTGGTTTTAGCTGTTAACAAATAGAAAATTTATCATTAAATGAAAGTGGAACTTTATGTATTAGAATGTAATCACTACTGATGATGACAAGGAATTGTCAAAAAACGTATCAAGTGTTAATTTTTAATTAATAAAATCTTTGAAACAAATAACCTAGTTACAAAAACAATTTATAGAGAGAGCGTAGAAATGAGAGACGCAGCTAAGGTTATTTTTTTATTCGTTTAATTCACACAGCTGACGTTTCGGTTCCGTGTTTGAACTTGAAAGTGTCAAAAGTGGATTTTATATATATGTATAAATGACACTTTCATAATGACTTTTCGCCAGCTCTGAGGATGGTTCAAACACGGAACCGAAACGTCAGCTGTGTGAATTAAACGAATAAAGAAATAACTCATCTCTCATTTCTACCCTTTTATTAATATAACCTACTGTTTAATTTGTATATTTAATTTTAATTTACAAAATGTTTCAACGAGAACCAACAGTCGAAAGTTTAGAGGCTCAAACAGACAGAATGCGAAATTCGCGTCGCTTGGCGCTTTTTCAACGCCGCGAAAGGGCGCGAAATGTTGTATAAGGCAAGACTGTATCATCCCCGTCACACAGGGGGCGAACTTACGCGGCGTAAACGCTCTCTTTCGCGCGACAGCTTTTTCGAGTTGTACAAATTTACAACTCCTTCGCGCGAACAGGCGAATCATCAAGATGAGTAATGAAATAAAAAAACTTATAGAGTTAAAAACACTTGTTTTTTCGCCTCTAACTAAATAAAAGTAAATAATAAAATATGTTTTTTCTTGGCAGCCAATCTATGATTAGTAAAAGTCCGAGTCGAGGTAATTGAATAGTATTATCTTATTCTAATTTACAAGCCTCGAAAAATATTTAATCAAAGTTATCATTAATAAAATAAGATTTAAATAAAATCTAATTTTGCAATGATATTCTATTTCTTTCGTAATATAATACTTTATTTATAAAATATTTATAAATTCATTAAATAAAGGTTGTTGAAACATATACACAATACCGGATCGTACGCCCAGATTATGCTTCCTGTATGTTAGCAAAAACGCCTTACGCCGCGAAATGCGCGCGAATCCTGAGGTCGCGAATTTCCGTTCTGTCTGTTTGACTTAAATCTTAAATAAATTTTTTAATTTGAGAATTCATCAAGGTAATTAACAAATTAACTTACAGTGAAATTAATCTTGAGGCATTTTACTTTCTAGCTCAGTGATATCCATTGGAAAAATATTTTCTCTAAAAAAAAGGGAAAAAAAAAATATTTTATTAACATGTTAAGGTGTTTTTTTTAACAGCCATGTTAATATTACTTACGAAAGGATCCAGTTGGTTATGCCCTGAATAACTCGACGATCTCAGCCCCCACTCCCACCCTAACCATCTAAAACAAAAAAGAAATAAACAATTAGTTTATATCACGTGAGATATTTATGAAAGATATTGAAGATTTCTTTAACTTACCCTGTAGACTGCTTCTTTCGGCTCAACGAGGTCTTCCCTAAAAACTAACCTAATCCCACACTATCTATGACCTGGACGGTCATCTAATTCTAAACATTCCTCTTCTTTCTTGAGACACACGCGAACGCGGCACTCCGCGGAAGGCAGGTAAGCCTTCATTCAACATTAATCGCAAACGAAACGGAGGAAACGCGCCCACAAACCCAAGGAGAAGAGGAAAAGAAACAAACACACACACTCACACCCACATACAGATCAATTAATCTCCACCCACCTGCCTAATAATGCATTTACTAGCGAACTAAAAAGAAGCAGAGTTAATTGATCTGATAATCATTCACGAGTTAGGAAGGGAGCCCGGCCAATACAATACCGAAGATCCCCCTTGATTGCTCATCTCAGAAACAGAATGACGTTGTTCAAGATGCATGCTGAAAAAAAAGAACCCTACAAGCTAACAACATCCTATACGAACTCCTAACATCTTGAACATTAACTCACTCTGTCCTGAAACAACCAAGGCCCAGAACTCAGCACTGACGGACAAAGAGCCCCGGAGAAAGAGCAAACACTCTTTCTCTCAAATGCGCGAAAGAGGGAAACATACGATAGAGGAATTCTCCTATTTCCCTTGAACAACGGTCAAAAGTGAAATGATCCTCTACTGGGAGCCCTGCCTAAACCTAAATGGGACGAACAACAACACCCTATGCCAGCATTGAGGAATCAATTCACAAGTGAACGTCAATTCAAGAGAACATTCCAACATAGAAGACCTAAATCCCCATATAAATAAATAAATGCGTGAGCGTAGAGATTTTCTAATTATTAAGCGCCCATATATAGACTCTAACAATTGCTAGCTAGGATTGCGTGTATTCTTAAAAATTAACATTCACTTAGTAAACAGAGAAAAGAGATTCCCTTAGAAAATAATAATCCGATACACGCAAAACTTAAAAGCTAATACTGAATTATATAAAATAATAGCTAATACATGCACACTTGAATTGTCTCATATGTTGATGTTGCTCCCTCGTGGGGTAAAGGGATGATTGTGCATTATCCACATAATACCAATAATCATATACCTTTTGCACATTGAACATTCATCCATCCCATTACCTTGAGAAATTAAACTGAAATGGGAGAATCACATGTATTAATAACATCCTATCCATCCTATGTCAAAAATATTCTATATTTAAGCCGAAATAAGAAAATTTAAATAAAATTTTGAAAATCCTAAACTGTTTACTCTACGCCCACGTAAATGTGCATACAGACTTTAAATGTAGCTGCTGCACTCGATCAGCTGCCTTGATGAGATACCCCTTCAGTGACAAACTCGAAGTTGATGGCGATGTCCACTTCGAAGATGCTCTGGATTCATGATGTCATTACTCGAAAGCGATTAGTCGTATTCTAAAAGACAAAGAAAAAAATATAAATTAATTTTTGAAGAAAGGAACAGCCATTCTTCTACTCTTCATTAAATTAATTTTTATTTAACTTTATATTTTATTTTGTTCACTTATCAATTATGAAACTCTTCCAGAAATAAAGAGGAATCAGCCCAAGGGCGGATATAGGGGGTAATTACCCCCCCCCAAGATTTAAAAAAAAAGTTATTTTTAATGTAAAATTTTAAAAATTAATACTTAAAAATTTATATTCTGGCAAACAAGTACAGAATGCGCCTTTAAATTATCGAAATTAAGGTCGTTGTGCGACCAGTCACATCAGATTGCCCCCCCCTCGAGAAACACCTCTGGATCCGCTCTTGAACCGCCTAGATTTATGAAAAGATTGATTTTATTTTCAAGAGAACATTTGGGACTTTTTTTTTTGGTAAAAATGAATAGTATTCTCTATGGCCGGTATCCCACTAGGACACCACGGTGGCGCAACCAGTGGCGACACCGTGAAAAAAATACTACCAAGAGAAACACCAGCAGTGCTGCTCATTTTAAAAATCTGATCTCAAATTCAATTTGCACTATGGACGTTGAAGAGATAGCACTGCTCTTATATGTGCGACGAAGAATGCTGGAGAAAAAGAGGAAATTTTGGATACATCCTTTTGTTGCCGATCGTTTGATAACTGGAGTATTTACAACCTTGAACGATGATTTGCGAAAGTATCCTAACAAATTTTTTAACTATATGCGGATGTCAATCGCGTCATTCGTTTGATGAAGTATCCCAAAGTGAAGATCTGCTCTGAATTTCTATGATAAATCTTTCTGTATCGAAACTCATGATGAAAGCGCACGGAAAAACAGGTCCTTTCACTAGCGCTTGCCATCAACTGGTGTCCGAGTGAGTGATGCGCCGTATAATTCTATACATTTGACTGGTGGCGCCACCAATCCGACACCAAGTGAGATATGCTTACGTGTGTTCTGAGTGGTGTCGCCACTGGTTGCGCCACCGTGGTGTTCTAGTGGGATGCCGGCCTAAAGCAACGGTTCCCAACTTTTTTTGATGTGCGGCCCACTTTTTTCGTAAAAAATAAAAAACGCTGAGGCCTTACAAATGTATTGTAATTTTCGAAAGAAGTTTGAATTGGAATAAATAGGAACCGGGTCTAAATGGCTTCGATGCCGAAAAAGAGCATAAATAAATTAAAAAAAAAAAAAAAAAAAAACTCAATGGCCTCAGCCCAAAATGCAAGATTAAAAAAAAGCATATTATATTAAAAAAATTTGAAAAAAGTCTGTCATAAAAGTGGCTTTTTTCAAAAAAAAAGTCTCTGCCAAGCAAAAAGTCGTTTTTGAAAAACTCAAAAAATGTTTATTTTTGTGAAATCATTGAAGAAAATCTGGAAAAGTCTCAAAATTGACAAAAGTCGAATGACTTTTTTCCGCTCTTTAATTATAAGTAGGCCTAATAATTTTTATCTTTCATTAGACGTCCGCGGCCCACGGGTTGGGAACCGCTGCTCTAAAGCAATATCAATCTTTTACAAAAAAAAATCTGGTGGGACAAGCAGAGTACACAACTTTCGATTACCGAAGGTAGAAGAAAGTTGTGTGCTGTGCGCCAGTCACATTAGATTTTTATTTTTCGAGCGAAATAAAATGTTTATTTTAATGAAAACTAGATGGCGGTAGTTATACCATTCTAGAGTTTATGAGTGGGGGTATTTTTCCTTTAATGCGCATGAGCTCTGTTTTTATGACTTGTCTTTGAAAATTCACTTGGTGTCAGTTGGCTTCTTTCCAATCTCTTTATTTTTTTGTTAAAAATAAAAGTGAGAATAAACAACCCATCTTTTAAAATAATATTATTGTTTGTGTCAGTGTCTGTGTTATCTAAAAGTGTTAGAAAATATTTAAAAATTGCACAATGGATTGAAAAGTAAGTAAAGAAAGGGTAGCAACAAGCAAATGAACCAACAATCATTACTGTTATTAATAATTAATTATTTATATATGATATAATTCTAATCAATTTACTGCACGAACGTTACATGTATAAGATCAAAGATTTGGAAAATAAAGAGCATTTATACGTCAGTCTCTTTACTACTTTGCCCATCAACCGTAGGTTGTGGGAAAATGGTTTTTCGCAAAAATCTCTAAAACTATGCGGTTTTCCGCAAAAAATTCATCTAAACAAAATTAATTGAAATTAAATTACAAACAAAAATGGTCTAGTGCATAATCACACTAAAGTGAACGGTTCGGGAGATATAGAGGGGGAAAATTTGTAATTAATATGAAAGGAGACACTGATTTAGAGAAATATTTATATCTTTATTAGAATTACAAATTTTACTTCTCTATATCTCTATATATATATAAAATTTGTAATTATAACAAAAGATATAAATATTTCTCTAAATCAGTGTCTCCTTTCATATTAATTACAAATTTTCCCCCTCTATATCTCCCGAACCGTTCACTTTAGTGTGATTATGCACTAGACCATTTTTGTTTGTAATTTAATTTCGATTAATTTTGTTTAGATGAATTTTTACGGAAAACCGCATAGTTTTCGAGATATTTGCGAAAAACCATCTTCCTGCAACTTTACCGTCTTATTCCCGGTATTGCAAGTACAGACTTCAGAAAACTCTTGCCCATTTTTGTCGCCAGCTCTTGGAATATAACCTAAACCCAATTTTTTTAATCCTATATATTTAGTAAAAATTATTTTATTTGTAGATGGCCGTAAGGATGATCAATTTTATTATAATCGGCCAAAAAATAAATACTTTTGCGTATTATCCGTTTATTTGTAAATATTTCGATTCCAGTGTTATAGAATCATCTTCAGTACAATTAACAGATGTTTTGCAAATCGTTAATTCCATGAATGCTCAGCTATTTTGTCATATTGGATGGGAGGAATCATAGGCGCCGGAACTGGGGGGGGGGGGGGGGCAAGGGTGCATTGCCCCCCCCTGGCATCCTACGGGGGGGGGGGGGGGGCAGAGGGGGGGCAAAATTTCTTCTTTTATTTCATTTATTTTTAGAAATGATATATTTTTACTTTTAAAAAATAAAATCTTCTAAATTAAAAAAATTTAAAAGAGTAAGAAATTCATATTTTTCCAAATTCTTTCCAAAAATTTTTGATAAAATCACTAGCAAATTTTTTAAAATTTTAATTTTATTAAAATTGTGATTTTATTTAAAATTTTTAGAGCTTTATAGTAGATTTGTTTTTGTTTTATACTATTTGAACATATTAAATTATTTTAATTTTCTAAAAAAAAAATTTTTGCCCCCCCTCTGATTCAAATTCGTTCCGGTGCCCCTGGAAGGAATGAACCATTTGCAAAACATCTATTAGTTGTACTGAAGATGATTCTATCTCACTGGAATCGAAATATTTACAAATAAACAGATAATACGCAAAAGTATTTAATTGTTGGCCGATGTTCATTATTCAAATTCAAATTTAATAATTTAATGTAATTAGAAGAAGTTTTTTTTTTTTTTTTTAATAAACATTTAATTTAATTTTACTGTTCATAAGATGTTAATTTCATTTTTCAATTTTATTGGCCAATAAAATTGAAATATTTATTTTGTTATAATTTTAATATTAACATCTCACGTAGAGTCAAATTCATTATCTTAAAATATCTAATTTAATAAGTAAAATTCTCTAAACATTGAAAAAAAAAAAAAAAATTCTCCAAGTAGCTTCATAGTCTATTCGTTTCTTTTTTTTTATATAAAAACATTCACACTTTTTTCTCATTCACACTCACACGAACACAGTCTTTTCAGCAACTCAGACCATATAAGACATTTACGATAACCGTTATTGATTTAATATACATATATGGGGTCCAGGCATGGGCGTACCCAGCGAGGGGCAGGGGGGCAGCTGCCCCCCCCCTAGAAGCAAAAAAAAAATTAAATGTTTATAAAGTGATGAAACGAAACAAAATTGGTGGATGACGACGGGGAATGATTTTTTTGTTAGGACTCGAGGGTTTTCAGGCCTTTAATTCGAAAGCTTTTCCCCACTATATAAAAAATAGCTATGTCACAATCTGGACGACCATGATCTGACCATGCCCCCCCCCCCCCCTAGATTTGATCCTGGGTACGCCCATGGGTCCAGGCATTCTTATTTAAGCCATTTGGTATCCAATTGTCTTAAATAAAATCATCGGACTGCCTGGGTTCCGAACCCGCGACGTTTGGTATACGAGGTTAGCACGCTAACCTCTACACCAAGCCCCGAGGGCTAGTCTATTCGTTGTAAGCAGAGATAGAAATTGTTTTTAATATAAAAATATTATATTTTATTTATTTTCATTTGTATTATGAATAATGACTCTTATAGGTATGGAATTTTTTTTTTTTAATTCGATGCATTGAGTGAATGAATCGAGAACATTCGATTTAGATTTTATGGCTTTCTCACATTTTATTGCTTTAAAAATAGATTTAAAAAATATAGATCTATATAAAGATATTCTCAAAATCATTCTTCCAAATAAACAAAAATTTATGAGTGAATTTTTTAATAAAAAAATCTGGTGTGACTGGCGCACAGCACACAACTTTCTCTTACCTTCGGTAATCGAAAGTTGTGCACTGTGCTTGTCACACCAGATTTTTTGTGTCGACATGTATTTAGTTCCCGGCAGTAGGGAATATTTGAATTCAGATGTAAAATTTATAAGTATGGGAAAATATTTATATTTTGTTACCATGGCAACCATTTCTCCTATCTTTCCTATGAAGCACAAGAGTAAAGTGTGCTTCAAACAATTTTGTGGGCAAAACGAGAATATACATTTGAAAGAGCATCTAAAAAATAATTGATTTTTGAATTTTAATCAAAATCGTTAGAGCGAATTTTGAGAAAATCGAAAAAAACTGAAAAAGTACATCAGTAAAGTACTAGTACTCTTTGGCCGATTTTGATTAAAAGCTTATTTTTCCGGTCCCGGGGGGTGTTTAACTTAAATATAAAATTTCAGCCTCATAGCTCAATTCCTTCATGCTTAAAATTTGACACACACCCACCCACCCACCCACCCACCCACACACAGACAGACCATGTCGCGAAAACCACTTTTTTGGATTCAGGGGACCTCAAAACGTGAAGATCCATCAAAATCTCGACATCGAATTTTTGACATGAATCCAATACTTTCTCTCTATATATATATTACATATATACATAGGTAAGAGAAAGTAAAAATTAAAAATAGATTTTATTTCTAAGTTAATTAAAAAAAAAAAAAAAGATGGCAAACAAAATCTATTTCGAGAATCATTATAGAAAGAAATATAATTATCAATTGCTTTAATTAGAAAACAATACCTTCATTATGATGATAAAGAGATGTTAATAGTCGCCGACGATTCGTTTAAATTAATAAAGGACGTTTCTTGAAATAACACAAACACAATTAAACAAACACTGAAACACAGGCTAAAAGAGTCGATCACTCACTAATTAGAAGACGAAGGCGGGCAACAATCAATGGCGACAGGAGAGACACTTAGCGGCAACTCTCGGAACTAACTGATCTCTCCTCGCCTGCTTGCCAGAGTTGGGTTTTATACACGATTTTGCAGTTTTATACAAAAATCGCGGATAAAACTTGTATAAAACGTATAAAATGTATAAAACTTGGATGCGCATGCGCAAACTCGACGAGGAAGGAAATTCAAATAAAATTTCATTTTTCAATTATTAACATTTTGATTATATTATTCACTAAATAAAAAGCAAACAACATCGTCAATGCTTTAAAACATTATAAAATATGAAAAGCTTTTAAGCTGTTTTTTCAGGAGGGGGGGATTGGTTTTTTACAGTTTTATACCTTTTATACATCGGCCTAGTTTTATCCGCAATAGTTTTATACATGTATAAAACCGTGTATTATACTCGGCGGGATAAAACCTGCCAACTCTGCTGCTTGTCTAAGTTCCCGCCTCTCTTGTCTCCAAGGCCAGCGGATAAAAATAGAATAGAAAATGAACGTATACTTTTGGCTACGATTTTTATTTTCATCTCTTAATAAAACATTTTTTATTTATTAAACTGTATTGGTTTTATTATATTGATAATTATTTTCTCTATTTTCCTTTATATTTTTTTTAAATTTTAGATCTGATTGAACAATATTTATTTATTTAAAACTAAATGTTGCCCGTGACCCGAGAGAAGACATCTAATAAAAATCTGGTGTGACTGCTCGCACAGCACACAACTTTCTCTTACCTTCGGTAATCGAAAGTTGTGTTCTGTGCTTATCACACCAGATTTTTTTGTGTCGACATATATTTAGTTTCCGCCAATATATTTAAGATGTCAAATTTATAAACATGGGAAAATATTTATATTTTGTTACCATGGCAACCATTTCTCCTATCTTTTCTATGAACTGCAAGAGTAAAGTGTGCTTCAAACAATTTTGAGGGCAAAACGAGAATATACATTTGAAAGAGCATCTAAAAAATAATTTATTTTTGAATTTTAATCAAAATCTTTAGAACAAATTTTGAGAAAATCGTAAAAAAACTGAAAAACTACATCAGTAAAGTACTAGTACTTTTTAACCGATTTTGTTTAAAAGCTTATTTTCATGTGTTCGGGGGGTACCTAACTTAAATATAAAATTTCAAAATCGTAGTTCATTTTTTTCATGGTTAAAAATGTCCACACTCTCTCTCTCAATACATTTCATATATGAAATGTATTGAGAGAGTATTTAATATTCTTTGAATATATATATTCAAAGAATATTAAATTCAGATAACATGCAAAGAGCCTATTCTTTTATAAAAGGATAGATCCTATTACCCCCCATTGATTTTAGATAGTGCTATTTGATATGATAAAATTTGATTCTTCAATCGGAAAAAAAATTTGATACATTTTTAGGGTAGGTGAGTAAATATTTCTATTGCGCAGGTCAAGTGGGGCTTTAGAGATCAACCCTCTCTCTGTTTATGTGTGTGTGTGTGTGTGTGTGTGTGTGGAGGGAGAGAGCAACGAACCAGAAAATCCTTTTCACACTTTGCTTCATTAGACTAAAGAGATAAGGCGGCTGGCTGTTGATTATGCTAATAAAAATTGTCGATATTAATAGAGAGAGATAAGGATCAATAATTTTCACAAATTCATTTTTAATTCCATTCTATTTTATTTGATATTGCAGAGCGTCACATTTTTGCATTGAATAGTTATTTTAATTTCTTAAATTGGCATGGGCGTAACTGCGGGGGTGCCGGGGGCCTGGCCCCTCCCCCCAAAAGGCTCCTTGCCCAAAGACAAATTGAGCAAATATGGGGCTTTCCAGGAGGATAGCTGGTCCCATGCCCTCCCCCCAGCCAAATTCCCTAGTTACGCCCATGGTGGTCTTCAAACAATTTTGAAAGCAAAATGAGAACAGCATCAAAAAAAATAATTAAGAGAAAGTAAAAATTAATATGTCAAAATAAATTTAGAAAATCGATTTTTAATTATTTTCAGAACGTTTTTAGACTAAAATTTCATTGTTTTTGCTTGAATATTTTATATACTAAGTTATTCAATCAATATCAAGGCCTAAATGTGTTTATTTAATTAAAAAACAATAAATTAGAAAATGAAAGAGGCAGTTAAAATTTGAAGATGTAAAAGGCAATAAATAAACCCCCATTTTATGTGGGCGTAGTTAAATAAAAAAATGTCCATAGCTTTATAATTGATTGAAAAGACCAGTTTAGCATTTTTCCTCAAATCCAACGACAAATAAGAAAGATATAGCGACTTTTTGAAAAGCGTTTGTGCGCGTGAAGAAAAGCCTAGACGAGAGTGAAGCGAGGCTCCCTGGCTGCACTCTGGGCGCAGATCGAATTAGAAAAAACAAATTGATGCTCTCCCAGCATTTGAAATTATTGACAAATTGATTGATTTCATCTTTTTATGCTTTTATAAAATTTTATTCGAAACTTTATTTAACTATAAGAATAAAAGATTGCATATTTATCTATAAAAAATTCAATCCTTTGAGAAAAAATAAAATTTCAAAATATTTTGTCTTCATTGAAAGCGATGCTTATTTCTCATAAATATATTAAATAATAAAATCCATCCCTTTAGGCCTTTAGTTCAGTGCTTGTTAAACTTTTTGAGTCGCGCCCCCGTTGAGAACCAAATAAATATCTCACGGCCCCCCTATTTTTTTTTTTTTTTTTTTTTTTACATTCTCTTGCCTATGTGTGTTCAATTTTAAGCATGAAGGAATTGAGCTAGGAGGGTGAAATTTTATATTTAAGTTAGACACCCCCCTGAGGCATGGAAATAAGCTTTTAATCAAAATCAGCCAATAAGTACTAGTACTTTACTGATGTAGTTTTTCAGTTTTTTTCGATTTTCTCAAAATTCGCTCTAACGATTTTTTTTTTTAAATTAATAAAACAATTATTTTTTAGATGTTCTTTAAAATGTATATTCTCATTTTGCCGTAGAAATCTTCTGAAGACCACTTTACTCTTCTTCTTCATAGGAAAGATAGGTTGCCATGGTAACAGAATTTAAATCATTTACGTTTTAGATTAAAATTCATATAAATCAATTATTTAGATGCCCTTTTAAAAAGTACATCAGTAATATTTTGTCAAAATTGTTTGAAGTATACTCAAATCATTTCATCTAAATTAAATTTTACACTTTGATATTTAATTACTCTATAGTAATACAAGATGGAAATATCGCTTGTGTTCAAATAAATGTGATGATGAAGAATTGAAAGATTTTATATCTAACTAAATATATAACTATCATTTATTTGACAATAATCTCTCACTGCTTAATTAATTTATTTTTTCTCGTTCAATTTTTATAATTCTTCCAAATGTCCAAAAAAAAAAAAAAAAAATTAACTTGAAAGCTGTTAAATTATTATTTTTAAAAAGAGAAATAATATTTCTTAGAAAAAAGGGGAGGGGCGCCTGGCGACAATCAGAGCAGTGGGGAGGGGGAACCTGCAACTCGCCGCCCTCCCCTCCTTTGGTCAATTTAAGAGCCCGGAAATAATTACATTGGAAATGAATAAAACTCTGATAAATCAAATGTCTATAACTCGGAAACGGATCATCCAATTCGCATCGGATTTTTTGTAATGAGTTAAGAATTTCCTAGAGAATATTCACATGCAACTAAAATTGAATAATTAAGAATATATTTTTTCTTTAATCTAACCATCCGTTCAACCAATCACATGATATTAAAAAGGATCATCGTTCTATATTCTTTGAAATTTTCCCTTTTATCTGTATATAAAATTTCCAGACAGTTTTATTTATTTTTTTTTTCTCTTTATTAGCAATCTCCACACTCCCAATTTTTATTAAATAAACGAATATTATATAAATTTTGAATAAATACCTTAGGGTTGTCCACATATTACGTAACGCGTTAGGGGGAGGGAGAGGCATGGGCGTAACTAGGGGGTACCGGGGGGCATGCCCAGTGGCGTAGTGAGCTTAACTCGCGCCCGGGGGACAATACCTTTTTAGCGCCCCCCCTCCCCCATTCGAAAACCATATAATATGATAGCCGAAACCTGTTTTGTTAAGGCGAAGGATCTAGCTAGTGCAAATTTCTCACCTTTAAGGTAAAAAAAATAATTTCGACAAGACTTTTTACGATAAATTTTAATTTATAACTAATTCACTTTGCATTATCTAGATCCAGAGCTCACTGATGAAGGCACGCAGCACAGCGGCCGATACCCTGGAGGTCTGAGGTTTTTTACAATAACGTTTGGAGAATAAATATAATTATTTTATAAATAATATATTGAAATTTTCATTCTCAAATAATTCGGACTGAATTGACCTTTACTCCTTCAACTAAATATTCTACAGTCCTGGTGAGTCAACATATAATATTATATGTAAAATATACATAATTATCAGTCCGAATCGAAATGTTGCATAAAGGTGGTCATTAATTATACAGTACATGTACATGTGAATTTATTATAATGAAAACGTCTCGAAGTGTACATGACATAAAAATTTCTCGATATGTTTATGTCATGTACGCTTCGAGACGTTTTCATTATAATAAATTCACATGTACATGTACTGTATAATTAATGACCACCTTTATGCAACATTTCGATTCGGACTGATGATGAGATATTAAATTTGTCTCGAAACGTCTCCGGAGTCGAGAAGCATATAAAGGCTTTTTATTTGGCTGAACCTGCCCTTTCTCCAATCAACTTTATTCACAGCCACCATACTTCTATATATTTATACATAATTACTTTCTCTTACCTCTATATATATGTTAATATATATAGAGAGAGAAAGTATTGGATTCATGTCAAAAATTCGATGTCGAGATTTTGATGGATCTTCACGTTTTGAGGTCCCCTGAATCCAAAAAAGTGGTTTTCGCGACATGGTCTGTCTGTCTGTCTGTGTGTCTGTGTGTCTGTGTGTGTGTGTGTGTCTGTGTGTCTGTGAACAAAATATCTCAAGAACGAAAAGAGCTAGAAGGTTGAAATTTTATATTTAAGTTAGGCACCCCCATGGGACGTGACACGAAGCTTTTGAACAAAATTGGCCAAAGAGTACTAGTACTTTACTGATGCACTTTTTCAGTTTTTTTCGATTTTCTCAAAATATGCTCCAACGATTTTTTTTAAAATTCAAAAATCAATTATTTTTTAGATTCTCTTTAAAATGTATATTCTCATTTTGTGATTGAAATCTTCTGAAGACCACTTTACTCTTGTACTCCATAGAAAAGATAGGAGAAACGGTTGCCATGGTAACAAAATATAAATATTTTGTCATACTTATAAATTATCTTGAAAATCGAATGTACCGTACTGTCGGAAACTAAATACATGTCGACACAAAAAATCTAGTGAGACAAGCACAGTACACAACTTTCGATTACCGAAGGTAAGAGAAAGTTGTGTGCTGTGCGCCAGTCACACCAGATTTTTATTATATTACACTGGCAGTAAATTTAAAATATATTTTCCAGAAATCAATTATAATAAAAATAAAAATTATCCAGCAATATTTTATTTTGCGGACCATTTGGCGCCCATTTGTGAGTAGCACCCGGGGCATGATGACTCCCTTGCCCCCCTCCCCCTCTCGCTACGCCACTAGCTACTATCTATCTATTAAACACAAGGCATGTGATACATCGTTTCTGAATAAATTTTCACGTAGAATAAGAATTTGCATACGAAATTTTAATATCTCTAATAGTTTTCGATTAATTGATACAAATTCTAAAAATATAAGATTTTTAATTTAACCACTTCTTAAACATATGACACGGGGAAAATATGGGGGATTTGATGAGGATTAAGAATCTACTTTTGTTATTTTTGTATCTCAATTATTTTTCGAGTTATACTCAAAAAACGATACACAATTTGAGAAGGCTTAATATCATTAAACATAAAAGGTAGAAGACATTTAAGATATCGAATAAATTTTGTATTTAATGCAGATAAGGAATCAATAAACACCAAATTTATATCTTTTTTAGTTTTTAGCAAATTTACGAAAATTCAAGCAAACATAGATGTGACTCTCTCTTATTAAATAGAGCAAACTAGTAATTGACATAAATGTGTAAGATTCAGGATATAGTGCTGATTTTAATACACTATTCACTATTTCTATATTTTGAATAGTTTTTTTTATTATTTTGAAAAGAAAAAAATGCATCTGTCAAAATTAATTAAAATCGATTTTTTATTATTTCTAGGACATTCCTTGGCCGAAAATGGATTGTTTTAGTTAGAATATTTTATATTTTAATTTATTCAATCGATATCAAGCCCTAAATGTGTTTATTTAATTAAAAAATAATAAATTAAAAAATATTGGCGGGAGATGACATTCGAAGTCGTGAGTGTCATCAACAAACCCTCATTTTATGTGGGCGTAGCTAAATAGAAAAATTCCTATGGCTTTATAATTGATTCAAGAGACCAGTTTTGCATTTTGCCTCAAATCCGTGAATAAATAAGAGAGATTTAACGATTTTTTGAAAAGCGATCTCGCTCGAGACGAAAGGCTTAGACAAGAGTTACGCAAGTCTCCCTGGCTGGGCTCTGGGCGCCGATCGAATTGGAAAAAATATTTGATGCTCTTCCATTAGTTGAAATAATTGTCAAATTGATTGATTTCATCTGTTTATATATGCTGTGCGCCAGTCACACCAGATTTTTTTATATAGTTTTTTTTTTTTTTTTTTTTTAAAACATTCACACTTTTTTCTCATTCACACTCACACTCACACACACATTCACACTGTCTTTTCGGCAGCTCAGGCCATATAAGACATTTACGATAACCGTTATTTACGAATTTATATATATTAGGGTCCAGGCATTTTTATTTAAGCCATCTGGTATCCAGATGGCTTAAATAAAATCATCGGACTGCCTGGGGTCCGAACCCGCGACGTTTGGTATATGAGGTTAGCACGCTAACCTCTACACCACGCCCCGTGGGCTTTTTATATAGTTTACATCTTGAAATACCGATCTCGACACAAACGCCTACGGGCTTGGTCTAGTTGGTAGCGTGCCTCCCTTCTATACCGAACGTCGCGGGTTCGGACCCCAAGCAGTCCGATGATTTTATTTAACGCCACTTTGATACCACCAAATGGCTTAAATAGAAATGCCCGACCCCCAATAGATATATTAATAATTAACGATTATCGTCAAAGTCTTAAATGGCCTAATTTGCCGAAAAGACTGTGTGCATGTGTTTGTGAGTGTGAGTGTGAGTGTTTAAAAAAATCTGGTGTGACAAGCACAGCCAAAGTTAAGAGAAATTTGTGTGACCATCATACCAATTTTTTTTTCTACGAGTCTTTAAAATTCTTTTTAATCTGTCCGAATATATAATTTTATTTTTACTTTCTCTTAGCCTATATATGAAATATATAGAGAGAGAAAGTATTGCGATCATGTCAAAAATTCGATGTCCAGATTTTGATGGATATACATGTTTTGAGGTCCCCTGAGTCCAAAAAAGTGGGTCCCGCAAATTGGTCTGTGTGTGTGTGTGTGTGTGTGTCTGTGTGTGTGTAACGATTTTTTTAGCATGAAGGAGTTGAGCTAGCGGATTGAAATTTTATATTTAACTTAGGTACCTTTGAAGAATCTCAAAATAAGCTTTTGAACAAAATCGGCCAAAAAGTACTAGTACTTTACTGATGTACTTTTTCAGTTTTTTTTTTTTCGATTTTCTCAAAATTCCCTCCAAGGATTTTTTTTAAAATTCATAAATGAACTATTTTTTAGATGCTCTTTAAAATGTATATTCTCATTTTGCCGTTGAAATCTTCTGAAGACCACTTTACTCTTGTTCTTCATAGGAAAGATAGAAATGGTTGCCATGGTAACGGAATTTAAATCTTTTTCTTTTTATTAGATTAAAAATCAATTATTATTTAAATTCCCATTTTTTTTAAATTTATTTGTGTCTTTAATTGTTTCAAAGAAAACATATATGTCTCTCTCTCACTTGCAAACATTATCGTCTCTCTCTACTCTTTTTAAATTCCCTTTCCACCTTATCTTCGCATAGAAACAATGTTAATTTCCTATAGGGATTTGTATGTTAATTTCGATTCAAAAGGGGGTCCCCTTTAGAACTTTTTAGGCATTTAAAATTTTTTTTTCCAATTCTTATGAAATTTTGTATTTATTTACGATTCTATATTGTGTATAAAATGTCCAAATATGAGATTAAAATTTTGAAAAATAACCATAGTTTATTTAAAGCAGTCAACATTTAAAATGCAAGTTTGAAACTAAGGTGCTATCGGAAACTAAATATATCTCGACACAAAAAATCTGGTGTGACCAGCACAGTGCGCAACTTTCTCTTACCGAAGGGTAAGAGAAAGTTGTGTGCTGTGCGCCAGTCACACCAGATTTTTTTAGAAAAGGGGAAGGCGCGCGCGCCTTGGTCAAGAGCAACAAACAGAGAGGAGGGGAGGGGGAGGCAGCAGACAGGCTCCGCCCCTCCTTTGTCTGAATTAAGAGGTCGGAATAATTAACAGGGAAAAGAAATAAAACTTAGAATCTTCAAATGTCTCTAACTCGCAAACCGCTTATTCAATTTGCATCGGATTTTTTGTAATGAGTTTAGAATTTCCTAGAGATTACTTAGATGAAGCTAAAATTTAATATTTAAACATTTATTTTTTCATTATATCTCACCATCCGATTAGCCAATCAGATGAGAGGATAAAGGATCATTGATCTATATTCACTGAATTTTTGCCTACGTGTATATAAAATTTCTAGCTTTCTAGCTCCAATGGTTTCGTTAAATTAGCGCTCTAAAGGTTTAGACCCGCTCAACGAATGTGCTTGGGGTCCATGCAGAGTCAATTTTTCTCAAAGCACTCGCTCTAAAAAAAAAAAAATATTCATTTCATATCATATCAGAATTGGATGAAATTTTATGTCCTCTTTTTACGTAAAATTCAGCTTTCAATTTTTAAGACTTGTTAATTTTATTTTACTAGCTCGTGGTTTATAAACAACCCACAACATGTATACAAAATCTGGTGTGACAAGCCCAGCAGATTTTTTTTTGTTGACATTTATTTAGTTTCCGACAGCCCTCGGGGCATGGCGTAGAGGTTAGCGTGCTAACCTCATATACCAAACGTCGCGGGTTCGGACCCCAGGCAGTCCGATGATTTTATTTAAGCCAATTGGATACCAAATGGCTTAAATAAGAATGCCTGGACCCCATATATGTATATTTATTAATAACGGATATCGTAAAAAGTCTTATATGGCCTGAGTTGCCGAAAAGACTGTATGAATGTGTGTGTGAGTGTGAATGAGAAAAAAGTGTGAATGTTTAAAAAAAAAAAAAAAAAAAAATAGTTTCCGACAGTACGGCACATTCGATTTTCCAGATGTAAAATTTATAAGTATAGAAAAATATTTATATTTTGTTACCATAGCAACCATTTCTCCTATCTTTCCAATGAAGTACAAGAGTAAAGTCTGCTTCAAACAATTCTGAGGGCAAAATGAAAATATACATTTTAAAGAGCATCTAAAAAATAAATGATTTTTGAATTTTAATCAAAATCGTTTGAGCTAATTTTGAGAAAATCGAAAAAAACTGAAAAAGTACATGTTTATAGAGGTAAGGGAAAGTAAAAATTTCTAAGATCCCTTAATTTAGCAACATTATAAGATTTTATAGCCATTTTTAGAATAAAATTTTATAAAATTTGAGTATAAACAGATGAAATCAATCAATTTGACAATTATTTCAACTAATGGAAGAGCATCAAATATTTTTTCCAATTCGATCGGCGCCCAGAGCCCAGCCAGGGAGACTTGCGTAACTCTTGTCTAAGCCTTTCGTCTCGAGCGAGATCGCTTTTCAAAAAATCGTTAAATCTCTCTTATTTATTCACGGATTTGAGGCAAAATGCAAAACTGGTCTCTTGAATCAATTATAAAGCCATAGGAATTTTTCTATTTAGCTACGCCCACATAAAATGAGGGTTTGTTGATGACACTCACGACTTCGAATGTCATCTCCCGCCAATATTTTTTAATTTATTATTTTTTAATTAAATAAACACATTTAGGGCTTGATATCGATTGAATAAATTAAAATATAAAATATTCTAACTAAAACAATCCATTTTTGGCCAAGGAATGTCCTAGAAATAATAAAAAATCGATTTTAATTAATTTTGACAGATGCATTTTTTTCTTTTCAAAATAATAAAAAAACTATTCAATATATAGAAATAGTGAATAGTGCAATCTTACACATTTATGTCAATTACTAGTTTGGTCTATTTAATAAGAGAGAGTCACATCTATGTTTGCTTGAATTTTCGTAAATTTGCTAAAAACTAAAAAAGATATAAATTTGGTGTTTATTGATTCGTTATCTGCATTAAATACAGAATTTATTCGATATCTTAAATGTCTTCTACCTTTTATGTTTAATGATATTAAGCCTTCTCAAATTTTGAATCGTTTTTACTTTCTCTTACCTATGTATATATGCAGTGGCGGTCCCAGGATTTTGTCAAGGGGGGGGGGCCCAAATTTTTTTTTTTTTTTTTTTTTTTTTTGTTATTAATTTAAGCTCTTTTTCGGCAGCGAAGGCTATTTAGACCTATTCTATATATTTATTTCGCCTGGATTGGGTGCCAATGGCCTAAAATTTATGATGTAGGGAAGGTGAAGAATAGGATGGCGCAAAAACCCGACTAATTTTTTTTTCAATCTCGTATGACAATATTTTAGTATATCATGTTTTAAGAGACCTCTCCGAAGCAGAGCTCAAAAAAATTTTTTAACAGTCGATCAAAATTTTAAAAAATTTCCAAATTCGTCAAAAATCGATTTTTTTTTCTTTTTTAAATTTTTTTTCTCGTTATGGTCGAATTTTATAGTCTAAAAAAAAAATTTCGATGTTTTCAAGCGACCTTTAAATATTCATATTAAAGATTTAATAAATTCTTATTTTCTTTTAATTACTAAGATATTTGAGAAAATAAAATCAATCGTACCTTAATTTGCAAATTAGCAAGTTATTAAAAAATTATATTTCCAGTCTTTTAATCTTGGCCAGTGCTGTCGTTTCGAGCCCATCTGCCACAAAATAAAAATACAGCCCATGCCCCTACGGCAATTCTCATATACTTCTAATGGTATATGCAAATTTTATCATTTATTTTTGTATGAATCAAAATGCATCTATCTAAGAAACATTAACAGTTTATCGTCCTGAAGATGGGATCGTCGTGATTCCGAAACGTCGACGATAATTAAATAAAAGTTTTTTTATCTCTTGCTGGCTCTCTACATCTATCTAATCCCAATAATTATACTTTCAGTATTCTGTTTTTTGTTCATCTCGTGGTGTATTTTTGTCGATTATCCTACTAATTAAAAGAAAAAATGTATTAAATATTTAATATGAATCAAAAAAAAATAAATTTTGAGCGACCTTTAAAAATTAACCCTTTGCACTCGTATGTCGCCATCCTAATTTTTTTGTAATCAAATTAAAGCTAAATAATATCATAATATTCATTAAAAACTGTCTGGGATCCGAACCCGCGACCCTTGGAATACAAGGCTAACACCCTAGGGGGTATGGAAAATTTTTTGAAAATTAGTCATTGAAATTTGCGTTTTTAGCTATCCTGAGATGTGAAAAATTTATAATTTTTTTTTTTTAATTTTAAAATATTAAATAAAACTTTTGAATTTTTGTTGTCCAATGGGGGGCCCGGGCCCCTCTGGGCCCCCCCCTGGGACCGCTAGTGTATATATGTAATATATATATAGAGAGAAAGTATTGGTTTCATGTCAAAAATTCGATGTCGAGATTTTGATGGATCTTCACGTTTTGAGGTCCCCTGAATCCAAAAAAGTGGTTTTCGCGACATGGTCTGTCTGTGGGTGGGTGTGTGGGTGTGTGGGTGTGTGGGTGTGTGTTCAATTTTAAGGATGAAGGAATTGAGCTAGGAGGTTGAAATTTTATATTTAAGTTAAACACCCCCCGGGACCGGAAAAATAAGCTTTTAATCAAAATCGGCCAAAAAGTACTAGTACTTTACTGATGCACTTTTTCAGTTTTTTTTCGATTTTCTCAAAATTTGCTCCAACGATTTTTTTTAAAATTCAAAAATCAATTATTTTTCAGATGCTCTTTCAAATGTATATTCTCATTTTGCAATTGAAATCTTCTGAAGACCACTTTACTCTTGTATTTCATAGGGAAGATAGAAGAAATGGTTGCCATAGTAACAAAATATAAATATTTTCCCATACTTATAAATTTTACATCTGAATTCATATGTTCCGTACTGTCGGGAACTAAATATATGTAGACACAAAAAATCTGGTGTGACAAGCACAGTACACAACTTTCGATTACCGAAGGTAAGAGAAAGTTGTGTGCTGTGCGCCAGTCACACCAGATTTTTTGAGTATAACTCGAAAAATAATTGAGATACAAAAATAAGAACAGTAGTTTTGGAGTTTAGGCTTTCACAGTTGTTATCATTAGTAAAATAATTAGATTTTCGGTTTAACTGTGGTTTATTTGTAAAAATTACAACGTTCCGGCCACTCATTCTGTGGCCTTCTTCAGGTACAATTCAGCTAAGATTACAAAGGTTGTTACATCTGTGACAATCTAAATTGACCCGGAAGTTAAACAGAAAATCTAATTCTTTTACTAATGATAACAAAAGTAGATTCTTAATCAGTGTGGCGTAGTGAGCTTAACTCGCGCCCGGGGCACAATAACCCCCCCCCCCCCGCATTCGAAAACCATAACATTATACAGGGGCGTATATAGAAATTATTTTGGGGGGGGGGCCCGAACTCAAAAATTTTCTTGCCTGCGGAAAATCTTTTGTCCTGCTGTTAAAATCATTTTACCTTTTTTTAGGGAGGCTACGTTTTGCGGAATTTTTCCCCCTTCCTGTTGAAAAATTTTATTTTTTTTGCGGGACCAAATTTTTCCGACACGCGCAAATTTTTTTGAATTTTTTCCCGAACATTAAAATTATTTTTTGTTTTGCGAATTTGTTTGGCGCCCCTTTGTGAGTAGCGCCCGGGGCATGATGACCCCCCTTGCCCCCCTCTCGCTACGCCACTGGGCATGCCCTCCCAGAAAGCTTCTTTCCCCAAGAAAAATTGAGAAAATATGGGGCTTTCCAGGCCCTCCGTAGAATAGCTGGTCCCATGCCCCCTCCCCCCAGCCAAATTCTCTAGTTACGCTCATGTAAATTGGCAATAACTATTAAATTAGAAGCTATTCAAAGTATATCATTTAATTAGTAATTATTATTATAATAATTATTCATGTTAAAATATTTATTAAATGTAATCAACTATTAACTCACGTTATATATATTATTTATTACTATATATTAGAATGAAAGTCTTCTAATAACTGAAAATGGCCTTTAAAGTTTGGAAAGATATTTTGTTTTTAATTTTGGATATATATATACTGTAAGTACAGTATATAGGCGTTACATTCAAGTGCAATATTCAATATAATTATTCAAACAATCCGCTCTTCTCAACAATTCTCTACAACTCCTAGAGATGTCTCTAGTGTTGGTCAATGACGTGCCGGGTTATTTTAAATAAATTATATAGGATAATTATTAATTACAAAAATAATTTTTTAATATATTGTTAAAAATTCGCAAATAATTATTTAAGTTAATATTATCCGTAAATATAAATGTTTTTTGAATTATTAATTTTATAGTTAGAAAAAAAAAATGGTTGCCAAATTTATTAAAAATAACATTTAAAAAAAAAAAAATTATTATATTTCATTTCAATTTTTATTTTTATAAATGTATAATTTTTATAAATAAATTTTAATTTGATTTTTCCTTAGGCGGGTTTTTCAAATTTCCACCTCATTGACAGCTATTAAATAAATAATTGCTATCATCGCTTCACATCGCTTTAACAAAATTTAGACCATGCAAGAAATTAATACAAAATTTAATTATTTCCATTCGTATGTATTAAATACCTTTTTAAAATGTTAAATTATGCAAATGAACGTTTTTTAAACACTTGACTTGATTCTAATTTTTTTTATGTATATATAAATTAATTAAATTATATAATCCGATATCACAGGCAAGTTTAACCTTAAAATTGAAATTTTTTGTTTTTTAATAATAAAATTTCTTTTTAGGTTTAATTTCAAAAATGAATTACGTATTTTTAAAACAAAAAACTTTATTTTTTACAAAATGTAATTTTAAATCGACAAATTTTACTAAAATCCGATGGTTTAATACCAATTCATTAAATAAATGTTCAAAATCATTATTAAATCTAAATAATTCATTGCCGTTATTATATAAAAGCTGTAGATTTGGAATATTTCAAAATTACTCGACAAGTATTGCCAAGACGAAACATTTGAATTTAAAACCGATAACGAAAAAAAGTAAATGGGTGAATAGAAGATCCGAGTTTAAAAGGCTTTTCGACTTGGCTAAGCCTGAAAAATGGAGAATAACAGGTTCTAATTTTATTTTATTTTATTTGATTATTTTAATAATTCAAATATTTATTAAAATTAAAATATTTTCAGGAGCGATTTTATTTCTTTTCATCTCAAGTTCTGTGACGATGGCAATTCCATTTTGCCTTGGCAAAATTATTGATATCATTTATACTTCGGATTTAGATAAAATGAAAGAAAATCTTCGTAAATTAACTTCAATTCTTCTTGGAGTTTTTATTATTGGTGCTTCATGTAATTTCGGAAGAGTTTATTTAATGACAATTTCAGGTAATATATTTTTATCTTTAAAATTAGAAGGAACTGATATGGCAAGAAATGATAAGATAATAGAATAACGTAAAAATCAATTGTATTGCATAATAAATCCGTTAATCATTTTTACTTTTTTTTAAAGTAATTATAAATTCCATGTTTATATTTGTACAGGGCCACAGACGGGTAGAGGGGCAGGGGAGTGGGCTATTTCCCCTGGTCCCGGGCCCTCTGAGAGTAAACTCAAATCAAGTTTGATAACAATATATATAAATAAATATTATAACCATGTATAACTGTTTCAAACTGTGTCAGGGGGGAGGGCGTATTTTTAAGTAGCCTCGGGGCCCGTCAAGGCTGTCTGAACCCCTATATATATATATACTAAATATTAAATTTGTTTGCAATCAAAGGCCAGTGAATATTGAGACGTTTCGGGATTCGTTGGTATTTTGTCTAACCAAGCATTTTATAATGAATCCACGATTAAATAAATTCCGGCCCGAAAACGTCTCAATATCCACTCTGAATGAGGCTTCATTTTTGGCGGCACCTTCTGTTCCTCCTTTTTTATTAATAAATAAATTTTGTATTATTAAAATTATAATATTAAATACGTTGAATATATTGCTCTATTTCTGTTGCCATTGTCAATTTGAGGTAAGATAGTTGAAGAAAGCGAACAGATATTAAATAAATATTCTGATAAATAAAATTCTGTTCGCTTTCTTCAACTATCTTACCTCAAATTATAATATTAAAATTTTTCCAGACCAAATTAGAATTATGTCATCCATTAATACTGAAATATATACAACAAATGCAAGTTTTCCTCTTCTAAAAAGACATCATATCTAGTTTAAGATCAGAGATCTTGGGAGAAGCGGCTATAACACACAAACCAATGCTCATACAAAAGCAGTGGCGGATCCAGAGGTATTTCTCGGGGGGGGGGGGGGTAATCTGGAGTAACTGGTCGCACAGCACACAATTTTTTCTTAATTTCGGTAATTTAAAGGCGCATTCTGTACTTTTTTTGCCAGAATATAAATACAAATCAAATTTTTAAGTATTAATTTTTAAAATTTTACATTAAAAATACATTTTTTTTTTTCGAAAAAAAGTATTTTTTTTTTTAAATCTCAGGGGGGGGTAATTATCCCCTTTACCCCCCCCCCCCTTGTATCCGCCCTTGTACAAAAGGCAGAAAAATTGAATTTATTTTATATTATACAACCGTAATTCCAAGATTATGACAAAATTGAATCAAATACAGTATTGAAATAAAATCCTGGCTGCCTACCCATCATCAATATTATACAGTCTCCAACCAAAGAAAGTATATTAAATTTTTTATTTTTTCTTTAGATCGGGGATGGGAAAATTAGGAGACTCAGATTGAACCAAGACAGACAGACGGTCTCTCTTCCATTATATATATATATATAAGATTTTCTTAATAGATGAGAGGGTTGTATTTTTTAATAAGCCAGATATGCAACTTGAGAAAAGGCGATGGGTCCGCCGCAGGCAGGTCCATACCAGCTGTAGGGGGTCCAGGAGGCGAAGCCCGAAAGTGGGCGGAGCGGCTAGTTATTATTTATAAACGGCTATTGACTTTTTTTTTAGGATATAGGATAACTCAAGCATTAAGACAAAAAATATTTGGTTCAATACTAAGACAAGAAGTTGCCTTTTTTGATAAAAACAAAACGGGAGAATTAATAAATCGTCTAAGTGCTGATACTTCTGTCGTCAGTCAGTCAGTTACAATGAATATCTCTGATGGCCTTCGCTCTGTTATTATGGTCTCTGCTGGACTCTCAATGATGGTAACTCTTTTCTTTTCGTTCAGATAAATACTAAACTGCTCCCAAATTGAAGTGAGCCAGTTTGGCCTCGCCAATAAATAACACTCGCAGCTTTGTTAAATACAATTTAGTGTGTCTTTGTCTAAAATCCTGTAACCATTACTATTTAATAAGGTTTTTTGAATCAAAAGTTAATAAAAACAAAAAGGCTTGTAGCCCACTTCATTTTGTGACGAGCATATCGCCTGATGAGAATGCTGAGTGGCCAAAGTGCGAAAATTCAATTTTTAAGCAAACGTTGTTAGAACGTCTTCTCTTTTGAGTGGCAAAGTGGCGAAAATACAGGGTGTCTATAAAAGAACTCCGGGGTTTTGAGGCAAAATATTTTAATAAAGTAAAAAACGTACATACATATTTTATACATGATTGGAAAGGTTACATTTTCAAGTTTTTTTAACAATTTAATAAAGTTCAATGTGAGCCCCGTGAGTGGCACGGCACACATCGTAACGGTATTCTCCCTTCCATGTCCTGGTCAGCATGTCTGGACGGACGCCACGCAATTGACTATTCGTTCCCTGATTGGTAATATTCGCCATCTCAGGGAACGAATAGTCAATTGCGTGGCGTCCGTCACCCCAGACATGCTGACCCAGGGCCGGATCTAGGGGGAGGCAGTGGGTGCATGTGCCCCGGGCGGCAGATATCAGGGGGCGGCAATTAAAGAAAGATTTACTAAAAAAAAAGGTAAAATTATATGAATTTTGTATAGAAAATTTTAAGGAGAGGGCGGCAAATTAAATTTTGCCCCCCCCCCCTTAAAAATCTCGTAGTTCCGGCCCTGTGCTGACCAGGACATGGGAAGAGGTAGAATACCGTTACGATGTGTGCCGTGCCACTCACGGGGCTCTAAATTGTTAAGAAAAAAACTTGAAAATGTAACCTTTCCAATCATGTATAAAACATGTATGTACGTTTTTTACTTTATTAAAATATTTGGCCTCAAAACCCCGGAGTTCTTTTATAGACACCCTGACACCCTGTATATTTCCATTCTTTGCTTTTGATTCTGGCCTATTCTTTTGTTGCCTGGCTATTTAAATGTATATGTTTATAAAACTTTCCAATTGTTGAATTTCGGACTTTCGCCACTCAGCAGGCGATATTATCTCTTACTCTCTGAGTTCTTCTCAAAAGAGAAGGAATAAATTTTAAATGCTTTTTTTTTTTCTAGTTTTATATGTCACCACAATTGGCCTTAGTGAGTTGTGCCATTGTCCCTCCTGTCGCTGGAATGGCAATTATATATGGAAGATTTTTGAAGAATATAACAAAACGAGTTCAGGTTTGTATTAGGTTATTTATATTTCATTTTAGATATATATATATACCCATTTTATAAGACGAATTGTTTCTTGCTCTCCTCTTATTTGAACAAAGATGGCATGATTAATAAAATTTAACAAGACGTCTTTGTCTCAATTAAAAATACGTGCTTTTTTTCACTTTGTTGAAAAATAGAGATTTGTTTTGAACAAGAAACTAGCCACTCAGTCTTTTGAACAAAGGGCTATAGAGGGAACGAATGCTTATAAATTTTGAATTTTCTACCTTCCTAATTATTGAAATTTACGTGTATAAATTATTATAATAGAGAGATGGAGAGCAAGCGTATATATATATATATTATAGGGTGGTCTTAAACTATATGTCAAAAATGTAGAGGGGACCTAAAAAAGCAGATTTCTTATAGGAATGCCGCCTTGAGGCAGTATGAAAGCGCTTCACTAGCTGGATTCATCATTTCCCGCACGGATCTCGAGCAGCATGCATCGTTTCACCAATGCGGAGCTGGCCCACATGCATTTCATTTATGGAGCTTCAAAAGGAAATGGATTAGCTGTGCTGGGAACGTCTTCATCGCGAGTTATGCACGAGTGAATCTTTTTATGCTTCCAGACGTGGATCTGGCATTGGAAGATGTCATTACCGCACACACATTGGTGAAACGATGCGGGAAATGATTAATTCAGCTAGCGAAGCGCTTTTTATATGCTGTAGTCTCTACCGCTAGTCTCCAGGAGGCACTACCCTACCATATAAGAAATCTGCTTTTTAGGTTCCCTCTATATAGTTTAGGACCACTCTGTATATTTTAAGGCAAAGGTCATATACAACAAGAATAAACGTTTAAATTTAAGTAAAATCAATAATTTAACATGCCGTCAATCGCCTTTATTTCTAGTTGCTCCACTGGAGAGACAACTGAATATTTTCAGAATAAATGCAAAAGCTCGTTATTTTTCTTCAAACCCTTAGTTCATTATTTTTCTCTTGAAAGGATATCTTAAGGCGGCTACACACACTTGACAAGCATGCATGTGCAATCTTTTTGTACCAGCATGCACAAATTCCCTTCGACGCCACACGGCACAAGCATGCTTGTGCAAAAAACAGCTTATGCCGAAAATTAACCTAAAAATGTCAATCTCGAAAGGTTATTTATTCGAAGATAACAAGAAATATTCTCACTTGCTTTAAACAGAATTTAAATGAATTAATATATAGGCTATTAAATAAATATCAAATGTCAAGACGTCTAGAGAGTTTAGTTTGCGCAAATATGCTTGTGCATGATTAAAATTCATTCGAGCATCAAGCGGCTTGCACAATTGAAATGCTTGTACAAAATTCTACGCTATAGTTTGCTTGCACAATAAGATTGCACATGCATGCTTGTCAAGTGTGTAACCGCCTTTATTTGTGTGCCACGTTTATATTGTTAACATTCCATATGATTTCCAGGATTCTCTTGCCGGAGCGACACAAGTGGCTGAGGAAAAAATTTCTAATATCCGAACAGTGAAATCATTTTGCCAAGAGCGACGTGAAGTAAATGAATATAATAATAAACTTGAACAAGTATTAAAACTTGCTTATAAAGAATCACTTGCAAGAGGAACTTTTTTTGCCATGGTATTTGATGTCAAAGTTTTTATTTCTACAGTGAAATCCTATTTATATTTTAGACTAATTGAATTTTGTTTTTTTTTGTAGACAGGCTTAACAGGCAACACGATGATCCTGTCAGTTCTCTATTATGGAAGTGTTTTGGTTGCCGCTGATGAGATCACAGTTGGAAATCTCTCTTCGTTTCTCCTTTATGCTGGTTATATTGGCATTTCAATTGGCGGCTTAAGCAGCTTCTATTCAGAACTTAATCGAGGGTTAGGAGCGACAACGCGGCTCTGGGAATTAACGGATCGGCAACCTATTATTGTTTCCGGTAAATTTATTTTTTTATTCATCTTCCCCCCTGTTGCTTCACTTCTAGTCAACTAACAAACCTATCCGACAGATAACATATCATCGATATAATAAACAAGAACACGCTTAATCTTCGGATAAATGAGTTTTTTCACATCTGAGGTTTTGTGAAGTTAGCAACTTAATAAAGAAAAATTATTAAAAATTAAAATTAATTGACAAGAGTAGATTTATAGCTGGATGAGTTTGCGGGATGAAGAAAGAGAAGCAGCTAGTATTTATTTCATTTATTTAAGGCCCATTGCGCTAACGTTTCGGTCTCAGTCGAGACCATCTTCAGAGCTACAACAAGGATAAATTAATTAATTAAAACTAATTAATTTTTTAACAAAAATTTTTTTTTACAATAAAAAAAAACATTCACACAGTCTTTTCGGCAACTTAGGCCATTTAAGACTTTGACGATAACCGTTATGAATACATATTATTTGGGGTCCAGGCATTCTTATTTAAGCCATTTGGTATCCAAATGGCTTAAATAAAATCATCGGACTGCCTGGGGTCCGAACCCGCGACGTTTGGTATACGAGGTTAGCACTCTAACCCCTACACCAAGCCCCGAGGGCTAACAAAAATTTAAAAATTTCTAAAATAAAAATAAACACAGCTTGTGTATTGGGTCTTAGCTAACTAACTACGATCTGAGGTGTTGTTTAATCATATGATTAGCTTAACTAGACGTAAAAGAGACTAGTCAACTAACTTATCCGATAATTAGAAATGAAGCAATAAGGTTTATTTACGAAGTGCAAAGAATAATAAAATTTTTCATTTTTTAGGATCTATCCGACCAGAGAGTCCACCCCAAGGAGAGATTCGATTTGAAAACATCTCATTTTCATATCCATCAAGACCAAATGTGCCTATACTAAAAGATTTAACGTTAACCATTCCGAAATGCCAAATCACAGCCGTCGTGGGAGCGAGTGGAAGTGGGAAAAGTACGCTGGCTGCTCTTGTACTTCGCCTTTATGATCCTGACAATGGATCTATCTATATTGATAACAAGCATCTCAAAGATCTTGATATCAACTGGTTAAGAACTCATATCAGCATCGTTAGCCAGGTAGGCATAATCATTGATCGAGGAAACTATACAAAAGAATGTAAACATTCGAGCCTGGATGTTCATACATAATCAAATCTTAAAAAAATGCATCCAAAGCATCCAAGACCACAAAGATCATTTTCTGTGTTCAATAACGAGTTCTCAGATAAACGCATCTCCTTAAACTAAGAAAATTTAGAGAAATTGCTTGTTGATCATTATTATAAAAATATAAATATAAAATGCTACTCAATTTGTGCTAGAGCATATTTTTACTGTTTTTCCCTTCATGCAAATTTGGTTATTTTATAGTGCATTAACGAAACGTCATCCGTGAGGGCGATTAAATGCCTTTTTTATTTATTTATTTAATTTCATAGCCCAACAGCAAACCATTTACTGGGCAGGTTACAAACAATAGTTATCAAATAAATTATTTATGTACAGTGAGGGACAATATTAAGTCGCACCCATGCGTTTTCTACTTGTGATTATTTCATTGTTTTGAAAAAAAAAAATAATATATTTTTTAATAGGAACTTTCATGGTACAAACCTAAAAAATTTCCAATAAAGATTTTCATTTTCTTTTATAAAAACAATTAAATAATCACAAGTAGAAAAAGCATGTTCCCCTATTATAAGAATGTGTGAATTATTTAACAACTATAACAAGATAGACCTTTTCTTCAGATCACTTAATAAATTAATAAATTAGAAGCTAAAAAACATGTACATAAATAATTTATTGAATAACTATTGTTTGTACCCTACCCAGTAAATAGTATTTGCTGTTGCACTATGAAATTAAATAAATAAATAAAGGTATATAAGATTAATAATTGCAAAATCACTTTTTGCCTTGCATTTTCTTCGCAATTTTAACCTCGGGCCGAAACGTCAGCGTGAGGATAAATAAAAGAATATTTGGCTGCAATCGTCTTGTTTTTATCCTGACTCCAACGCCATTAATCCTAGAGCCACAGATCTTCATCAATTGGTAGATTTAATGTTTAATTCAAGAGACAGGGAAGATGATGGTGTGTCTTGGGGCTTGTCTCAATCATGTTTTCTTTATTTGTGTCAATATGAAGTTTATAAGGGAAGCTGGAAGCTGTTCTGGAGATGTGAGGTAGAGTCGTGGACGTAGAACGTCACGCCTTTGTTTTCTAGTAAGTATTGGATTGATGGTTTATATTGGCGCGTTTTTTCATCAGTGAAAAGTAGCGTTTTGTTTATTATTTTTATATGAAACTAATCTTTGTTTCAGAAAAATGCGCGTCGAAAACCATAGTCATATTCGCCATATTATGCTCCAGCACTTTGAGAAAGGATAGAAAACAGCGATGTCAACGAACTTTTAGGCAAAGGAACAATCAAAAGGGTGGTTTGCCCGTTTCAATTCAGGTGATATCAGCTTGAAGGATAAGTCAGGAAGAGGTCGGCGATCGGATTTCGACGATCAGCGATGAGACCTGACAACACGAATGCTGGCTGAAGACTTCAATGTCAATCAATCCACGGTCACATCACCGATCGGGTTCGAATTTTCACCGAGTAACTGTAACGAAACGAACAAACAGCATTTTTGAAGAATTTTGTCACCGGCGATGAGTCATGGCTTTTCTTCAAAAACATCAAAAAAAAGACGGTTTGCGTTGCGTCAGGTGTTTCCCCCAAAGGAATACCGAAACATGTCCACATGTGTGTGGTGGGAAAAAAAGTTCGTTGAGATGACTGTGCTGCTTTCCAACCTTTCCTTCGAAGTGGTAGAGGATAATATGGCGAATATGACTATGGATTTCGACACGCATTTTTCTGAAACAATAGAGAAGATAAATTGATGTTTTTTGGTTGTGGAGATTTACCAGATTTGCAAGACTTTGCAGCCAGGAGATTAAATAAAAAAAATCTTTTATTTAAAATTAAATAAAAGATTTTTTTTATTTAATCTCCTGGCTGCAAAGTCCCTGCGAATCCTGAGTAATAGAGAAGATTATTTTCATACAAAAATAATAAACAAAAGGCTACTTTTCACTGATGAAAACGCGCCGATATAAACGCCGGATAATTATGCATCAACCCAATAAGTAAGTGGCGGTATAACCATGGTAGAGCCTTGCACGGGCCGATTTTTCTTTGGCTCCGGACCGGCTCCGTGTCCGTATTTTCTTTTGACTTCCCGCCCGTACCCGGCCCGTAAATTTTTCTACTCATTCTTCAGGCCCGCCCGGAATTTTTTCCAAACCCGCCCATACCCGCCCGAGATTTAGTGAATGAATGAACGAATGTCTTGCAATTTTTAAATAAAATTTCATTTGCATGCCCGTCCGCCCGAACCCGATTATTTAGAATTGCTACCTGCCCGTACCCGCCCGTAATTTATTCATGGCTCCAAAGTTCGTTAACTTTTGGGCCAACCGGGTAACGTGTAGGACATCCTACCCGACAAAGCACAAGAACATGAATACCCCTAATATTCTCATAAGGAATAAGATGCCTCTGTGATTTGTTTTAATTATTTTTCTATACATTTGTTAGCTGTTTTGATGATAGGCCGGCCGAAATGACAGAATTTCCGAGGTCTGGGTGGGGAAGAGAAAATGCTTCATCTCACTGCAAATTCTTCATTTAATCAGTTTTTTTTTTATTTTTATTTTCCAGGAGCCTGTGTTATTTTCTGGTACAATTCGTGAGAATATTACGTATGGCGCTCAATGTCCAGAGAGTGTAGATATGAATCATTTAAAATTTGTCGCCAGACAAGCGAATGCTTTATGTTTTATCGAAAATCTTCCTGATTATTTTGAAACGCTCGTTGGCGAACGTGGAGTGATGCTTAGTGGCGGACAAAAACAACGAATTGCCATTGCTAGGGCTCTACTCAAGGTATTTAAGATTAATAATAACACAGTAGAACAAAAAATATTTTTTTAACCTTATTAAGTCAATTTAGTTAGCTATGATCACGAAGTAGTCAGCCTATAAATTATTTTGTTATTCAGGTCTATTCTCTAAAAAGAGACTTTAAAATTTAAACAAATAAGTGTTAAATACTAATGTAAAAACAATCAGCGTTAAAAATTGCTATTCAAAATCACTTCCTTGCCTCAAATTGCTATTCTGTAAACAAAAACGCCAAAGCGTTAACATTTAGTAAATAGTGTTAAATTAAGGCCATATCTAGGGGGGTGCCTTTAAAATTTTAACGTCGTGTTTAAAATAAAAATGACGTCTTTAAGGGGCTACGGGAGCGAAGTGGTTACGCGTGTTTTTCCCGATAAGATGGCGTTGTGTGTCATTAAAAGTATGCCCAAAAAATCAAGTAATTCAAAAATTTGCCAAGAGATGTCAGAATGGTAGCTAATAATATTTAATGCATCTTTTAACAATAAATACCTTATAAATGTTATTATATATTATGTATCTTTTATAAAAGCATACAAATATATAAATATAGGCCAATATAGGCCAAAAAGGGATCAGCTGTTAGACTAGCCTGCCATCTATTGCAAGAATGCTGAACTAATTTGACATTTGATTTTTAAATAAATCATCTAAGCTTATTTTAAAAATTTCTTAATTAATATGTGATTAATAATAACAATAAATTCATTTTTAAATTTAAAAAAATATTAAAGATTATTGAGACAGATTGTTTTTTTTGTATTTGCTTGATAACAAAAAAATTACTTACAATAATTTTTTAATAAGTCATTAAAAAAATTATTGCTTGATGTCCCAATAATCTCTTATGAATTTAATTCATTAAAAAAAAAAAACCGCATTGAAAAATTCCTTGTAAGGTTATGATATTGAGATGATGGCTGAACTATTAGCAGATATGAGTATGATGGCAGCCAGGAAAGAAATCGGACAAAAATTTAATCAATCTTTATCTAACTTTATATCGACGTTTCGGACGCAAATCTTCCTCAGGACAATTGATAGTTAATAAAATATAGATGGGCGTATTTTGTTTATTAACAATATAAAAACACAATTCACCGGTGTGAGATGCATTGTTTCTTGTTGTATATATTTGATGTCATTCATTGACGCCTTTCGCATTAAAACAACAACAAATTACGTCCATCTGTATTTTATTAACTATCGATTGTCCTGAGGAAGGGCGCGATTTGCGTCCGAAACGTCGGAAATCGAAATAAAATTAGATAAAGATTGATTAAATTTTTGTCTGATTTCATTCCTGGCTGCCATCCTACGAAAGGTTATTTTGATAGCTTTGAAATAAAAGGAACATGTTAACGTCGCTGTTAAAACTTGGATTAGAGCAGCGGTTCCCAACCTTTTTTGATGTGCGGCCCACTTTTCTGTAAAAAAAAAAACGCCGAGGCCCACAGTATACAGGGTGTTTCAAAAAGGACAACTTTGAAAATTCATATAAATTAATCAGAGAACCTAGAGAGGTGATTGTAGTGTCAATTGTAGAGAAACACAATAAATTTTGACTCACATAGAACTAGTTGTCCGTTAAAGATGGCTGTCTTCACACCCGAGCGTGCTGTCTCTATGTTTTAGTTTGAAATGTCAAAGTCATATAAATTTATCCAAAAAAGCTAACTTTAATTCTTCAAATTTTATTCAAAGAAGTTACAGAGCTGGTTATAGTGTTGTTTAAAGAGAAAAACATTAAGATTTTTTTACTTCAAACTAATTATCCTGCACACATCCCATCTGTAGTCAATTTCTGCCCATACTCTTTAGAGTGAGGTAAAAAAAAATTAATGTGTTTCTCTTTAAACAACACTAAAACAAGCTGTGAGGTTCTATGGATAAATTTATATGACTTTGATATTTCAAACCAAAACACTCTCGGGTGTGAAGACAGCTCGTGATAGTGCGATTCGGCACTAGCGAACTAGTTGAGTCAAAACTTGATGTGTTTCTCTACAAATTGACACTACAATCACCTCTCTAGGTTCTCTGTTTAAATTTATATGAATTTTCAAAGTAGTAAAGCCCTTTTTGAAACACCCTGTATATGTATATATATAATTTTTATCTTTCCTTAAACGCCCCGCGACCCAGTTCCAATCAGCCCGTGGCCCATAGGTTGAGAACCGCTGGATTAGAGAATAGCATTTTTTTAACGCTGATTGTTTTTACATTACTTTTAAACACCCATTTGTTGATTTTAAATTTTAACGTCTGTTTTTTAGAAAATAGACCTGATTAATATGTTTTTGTTTATTTTATTATTCTTTGTGTCATTTTTATCACTTTATTTGTTTGAAATCATTTGATAAATTTAAAATAGTAATAATTTTTAAAAATATCCTCAACAAAAATATTATTATTTTCGATAGCTAAAATTGTTTAATAACTCCCAAGCGGCAGAATCCGTGTTGTCCAGTATGATAATAGAAAGAAAGTGCAGTTGAGACTAAATGCTTGTTTTTTTTTTCTTTTTTTTTCTAGAATCCTTCAATATTATTACTGGATGAAGCTACAAGGTATTTAATTGTCCTAACAAAATATCCAACTCCCAGCCCCCCGAAATTCGATTAATTTTCACTATTTTTTCAGTGCCCTTGATTCTGAGAGTGAATACCTTGTGCAAGAAGCTCTAGAACGTATAATGGAAGGTCGAACTGTTCTCACAATCGCACATCGACTATCTACTATCAAAAATGCTGGCAAGTATTTTTTTTTTTTTGTTAAACTTGGAGCCAATGTACCTGAAAGCGTTGGATCATATACAGGGAATTTATGGTGAAATGACGTCACTAGGGAATAAATAAAGACGGCGGCTTAAAAGTTAAGGAGCGTTTTGACAAGAGATCCAGCCAATCAGAAAGCTTGTTTAAAACAATTTTATTTTATTTGATTTATTATTGTTTAATTAAGGTGCATTTCCTTAGGCGACGGAAGGGGTCGCGATACTTTTGCCCCTCCCCTGAATTTTCCAGAGGGGCTCAAGCCAAAATCATATATAGCCATTAATAATGGAAAACAATATCAGCCAAATGGCCACCACAGCTACGCTTACAGGACCCATGAAATTTTCCATCACCAAATCGCAAAGTGGCTGCTGTATGCCCTCAATAGCTTCACTAATTACATCTTTGAGGTCTTGAATCGACGCTGGGCTGTTAGAGTAGATCTTTCACGTGGCCCCAAAGGAAGAAGTCGCAAGGTGTTAAATCACAAGATCTCGGTGGCCAATTGTGATCACCTCTTCGAGAGATAACTTTTCCCGTAAAAGATCGATGGTTTCGTTGCTTGTGTGGCACGTAGCTCGCCGTCTTGTTGAAAGTAAACGTTGTCCAGATCAATACCATCCAATTCCGGCCATAAAAAATCATTAAGGGGGTCAAAAAAACTAGACTATTATAAGGAATTTTTCAATGCAGTTTTGTTTTTAAATGAATTAAATTCATAAGAGATTATTGGGACATCGAGCTATAATTTTTTTAATGACTTATTAAAAAATTATCGTAATTAATTTTTTTGTTATCAAGCAAATACAAAAAAAACAATCTGTCCCAATAATCTTTAATTTTTTTTAAATTTAAAAATGAATTTATTGTTATTATTAATCACATATTTTAAATTTTAAAATAATTAGATGATTTATTTAAAACTTCAAATTTTCACATTCTTCAATAATCTATCTACCATCCCCTATTGGCCTATATTTATATATTTTTATGCTTTTATAAAAGATACATAATATATAATAACATTTGTAAAGTTTATTGTTAAAAGATCAATGAAAATCAACCAAATGCATTAAATATTATTAGCTACCATTCTGACATCTCTTGGCAAATTTTTGAATTAGTTGATTTTTTGGGAATACTTTTTATGACACACAACGCCATCTTAGCGGGAAAAACATGCGTAACCACTTCGCTCCCGTAGCCCCTTTAGTTGCTAACAAAACTTTAATTATACCTCAAAAAAAAAACGCATTTTTTCAACTTTAACTTTTCTAATTTTAATTCTAATAATTTTTTTTTTTTTTTTTTAGATCAGATAATAGTTCTTGATAGAGGCACCGTAGTGGAAAAAGGAGCATTTGACGATCTTGTCGAAAAACCTGAAGGCTATTTCAAAAGGCTTATGCAACATCAAACGTTTTCTACATGACCTCCGCATTTTGTATATATATATAAAATTGGAAAACACAACATATACGTATATTGGTTTTTAAATTTATTTTTTTTTTTATATATATTTTTTTATTTGATAAATAAATGAAGGGCTTCCCTTTAAATATTTTTTATTTTTTTTTTTTTTTAAATTTATATTTTATAAATAATTCTTATATAGAAAGTCTGACCAAAGTATTTAAAAAAAAAAAAACAATGAGCCGAGAGAGAGAGAGAAGAAGACAAGACATTTGAGAAAAGAAAGAGCAAAATTAAAAGATTCAATTTCTTTCTCTCATCGTTTCCTTCAGGACTACTAAAGTGCCATTTGTAAAAAAAAATTCATGTTATCCTATTCACGTTATTTTCCGAATGTAAAGTGCCGGTTGCCTCAGTTCGGATTAATTATTAGATATCCCTCGCATAAACTAGTTGGCTAGTCTTTTCACATCTAGTTAAGCTAATCATATGATTAAGGAGGTTTCAGGAGCGACGTCAAAAAGTACTTTAAAAAAAAAAACTAGACTATTATAAGGAATTTTTCAATGCGGTTTTTTTTTAAATGAATTAAATTCATTAGAGATTATTGGGACATCGAGCTATAATTTTTTTAATGACTTATTAAAAAAATTATCGTAATTAATTTTTTGTTATCAAGCAAATACAAAAAAACAATCTGTCCCAATAATCTTTAATTTTTTTTTTTTTTTTAATTTAAAAATGAATTTATTGTTATTATTAATCACATATTAAATAAGAAATTTTTAAAATAAGCTTAGATGATTTATTTAAAATTCATCTGTCTAATTAGTTCAGCATTCTTGCAATAGATGGCAGGCTAGTCTAACAATTGTAAGACCCCCTAATAGCCTCTATTTATATATTTTTATGCTTTTATAAAAGATACATAATATATAATAACATTTCTAAAGTATTTATTGTTAAAAGTTCAATGAAAATCAACCAAATGCATTAAATATTATTAGCTAACATTCTGACATCTCTTGGCAAATTTTTGAATTACTTGATTTTTTGGGCATACTTTTTATGACACACAACGCCATCTTAGCGGGAAAAACATGCTAACACTTTCGCTCCTGCCAGGCCTTAACTATAACTGAAGCAACCGGCTCTAAATGGAGTAGAAAGCGGTCTCAATTTCTTTGTTCTTTCTTTTATCATCTGTCTTCTTCTCTCTCTCTCTGTCTTTTCTCATTCGAAATTTATTTGTTATTTTATAAAAAAAAAATATATTTATAAAATGTTAATGTATTTAATTTATAGATATATATATTGCAATTTAAGAATAATAAATGATTAATTAAAATTTGAAATATTTTTTCTTTCTCTATATTCTCTGGTTCAAGAAATTAACGTATCATGAGATCAAATTAAAATTTAGTTTCCTGTGTTACTATATGCTACATGTTTTATAAGTCATAACGATTTCCGGGGGCCATGGGGCTAGGGAAGTGCCCCCCCCCCCCCCCCAGAAAGCTCCCTGCCTCAAGAAAAATTGAGAAAATATGGGGCTTTCCAGGCCCCCCGGAGGATAGCTGGTCCCATGCACCCCCCCCCCCCAACCAAATTCTGTGATTACGCCCATGTCCACCATTAAGTCCCAATCGAGGAATATTGAATACTAATATCTTAATGAGTAGAAACGGCCGGAGGAAAAATTAACACAGGATAAACAGGAAGTTATTCCGGAGGTCAGGTGTAGCATAAAGACATTAGCCAAGCCATAAAGAAAAAAATCTGTTTTTCTTACTAATGTCAGTATCACCTGACCTGCGGAAGTAACTTCCTGTTTATCCTTAACAGACTCTTGTTTCCAAGTATATTTTAATAACCTATCTGATAAATCAATCAACCGGTTCAATTTCTTATGTATAAAAAAATATAAGATAAATTGAGTGAAAAAATCTGGTGTGACTGGCGCACAGCACACAACTTTCTCTTACCTTCGGTAATCGAAAGTTGTGTACTGTGCTTGTCTCACCAGATTTTTTTGTGTCGACATGTATTTAGTTTCCGACAATACGGTACATTCGATTTTAAAGATGTAAAATTTATAAGTATGGGAAAATATTTATATTTTGTTACCATGGCAACCATTTCTATCTTTCCTTATGAAGTACAAGAGTAAAGTGGTCTTCAGAAGCTTTCAACGGCAAAATGAGAATATACATTTTAAAGAGCATCTAAAGAATAATTGATTTTTGAATTTTAAAAAAAATCGTTGAAGCGAATTTTGAGAAAATCGAAAAAAACTGAAAAAGTACATCAGTAAAGTACTAGTACTTTTTGGCCGATTTTGTTCAAAAGCTTATTTTGAGATTCTGGGAAGGTACCTAAGTTAAATATAAAATTTCAATCTGGTAGCTCAATTCCTTCATGCTAAAAATCTGTCCACACACATACAGACTAGACATGGGTCGTTACTCGATTTTGCTGTACCAGGTACCAGCTGTTACAGGTACTTGTTCTGACCCGATACTTTTACCTGATACTTTTGTACCCGAAACAAATTTCACCCAGCAACGCTAACTTTACATTAATTCAAGTCAATAACAACGTGTCTAACATTTTTTCAAATGTTTTCTACGCTATTTATTCTTGTGTTGAGAACAAACTCATAATTATTCATTACTAAAGAGTTTTCCAAACTGACTGAACTGACATGCCTCCAAATTTAAAATGTCAATTTATATACTGCATTAGAAAAATAATTAACAAATTTCTGTGCCGGCGAACGAAATTTAATTTAATTCTATTCATTATGTATTTCAATTCACAGTTACATATATTTTTATTTTTTTTAATTAATGTTTTTATATAAAAAAAAAAAATAGTTTCAAAGTAAAAATCAGATAACTTATTTATTAAAAAAAAATATATTTTTTTCATTTCTGCTCTCTTTCTTAAAGTGAAGAAAAGAGAAATAATGTATAAGTAATAATTAGATTTGTATTTAATTATTATAGGGCCTAGTGAGAAAAGTAGAGTAAAAAATGTAAAAATGATTCGGAATGACGTTCGAAAAGCGCGCCAGAGCTAGCGAAATTGCCCTGTCAGGAGAGAGACGGGGCGGGGCGGGGCGTCGCGAGTTGAGGGTCGCAAGAGAGAAGGAATGAGAGAGCAGGCAATATGAAAACTGTATCGGGTAAAGAACGAAGCTCTAAAGTGAAAAGCAAGTATTTGATCAATGCGCAAGCGCGAGCGAGATATCAGGTTCGAGTGAGAAACGAATACCGAGCAAATAACATATACTTTTTTATCTGTTATTTGAGTATCAACAACTCGGGCATACTCGACTGGACCTGAACAGGACGCGTATTCCTTTCTCACTCGTATCTGATATCTCGCGCATGCGCATTGATCAAATACTTGCTTTTCACTTTAGAGCGTCTTTACCCGATACAGTTTTCATATTGCCTGCTCTCTCATTCCTTCTCTTTGCGACCCTCAACTCGCGACGCCCCGCCCCGTCTCTTCTCTCCTGACAGGGCAATTTCTAGCTCTGGCGCGCTTTTCGAACGTCATTCCGAATCATTTTTACATTTTTTACTCTACTTTTCTCACTAGGCCCTATAATAATTAAATACAAATCTAATTATTACTTATACATTATTTCTCTTTTCTTCACTTTAAGAAAGAGAGCAGAAATGAAAAAAATATATATTTTTTTTTTTAATAAATAAGTTATCTGATTTTTACTTTGGTATTTAAATACCTGATATTTTTTGCTCGTACCCATTATGTGTACCTGTTACTTTTTCCTACCTGATACAAAATATCAGATTGATACAGTATCACCCATGTCTAATACAGACACACACACAGGCCAATTTGCGAGACCTCAAAACATGTATATCCATCAAAATCTCGACATCGAATTTTTGACATGATCGCAATACTTTATATATTTCATATATAGGGTAAGAGTAGGGACACGAAAAAAGTATCAATACGATACCAAGTACAAGTATCGATATTTTTTTTTTCGATACCGTATCCCTAGGTAAGAGAAAGTAAAAGTTATCCTCTTAAGCAATTTACGTCTGTGTTTGATTGAGATAAAATGTCCGGGTTAGCGCGAACGCAGACCCGACTAGCAAAAATTACGCGCCCGAGTTGCCCACATTTGGGGCAATCGCACGGGTCAACCCGTCCGAAGTGCAATGGACAGGTCTCTCCATGAGGGAACCACCTTCGTGATCATGGTAACCCCTGCGCCAGGTAAGTATGCTCTCTCTTGCTCGCTCCCAACTATATATACTCATACACCTCTCATTTCTCTCATATTCACACGTTCAGCTTTAATTGTTATTCAACAATTCCCCTCTAACCATTTCAAATCACTTTTTATCGATTCTCTTTTAAACAAGGATTCTTTCTAGGATTAGTATCCCCAAATGTACTAAAACTCTCTAAATAATTAAGAAATTAATAAATTCTCTTCTTTTTAATAGCAAAAATACCATCAGAGCACTCTAGCGGAGGAAATGTGAACTAATCTCATTTTCAAATGAACTCAAACCAATTTGAATTTTCTTTTGTTTTTTTATATTATTTATATTACTAGCCGTATCGCCCGCCTTCGCGCCTAGCCGGAGGGTTTCGCCCCCCCCTGGACCCCCCTCTAGATGGCTCGGGCCCGCCTGCGGCGGACCCTCGCCTTTTCTTAATTATGAGAACCGGTGGAGCCCGCCTTGGCATCTAGACAGGGGGCTTCGCCCCCCTGGACCCCCCCATCATCTGGCTCGGGCCCGCCTGCGACGGACCCTCGCCTTTTCTTCTTAATTATGAGAAGAAAATTATTATTACTACTATTCCAAACCAGTGCCTGCTTGAGGATTTGTTTACATTCATGGAATACACAAATGAAAATAATAATTATATATTTCTCTATACATTTCCTATGGGAAAAATCGTAACTTTAACAATTAATAACTCAAAAAGTTATGGGAATTTCGGGATGAAAATAATTTTCCTGTAATCCCCAGAAGGTCCTCTTTATGAATATAAAATTTCATTTCAAAATTCCAACGGGAAGTTGCCTAAATAGAGCGTGACTGACAGACAGACAGACGGACATTAGTGAATTATATATATAGATTAGGATAGCTAATCTATAATTCATTTACCAATATTTTAGTATTTATAAGTTCTAACATAACCACACTTCCTCGCATGAATATCTATAATAATTTATAATATCGCTTAAAAAAGTATTGAAAGTTAAAGGGATCACAATTAAATTAATGCATTTTTAGATTTAGCTGTCTCTAATAATGATAGAGACACTAAATTAATTCAATACGAAAAAATATGGTGAGACAGTAAAATTAATCAACTTTATAGTGTTAAGGTTAGAATTTTCACTTTTAGTTTAAGGAACTCTAAAGAGAGTTCGTGCAACTTAAAAGACGAAGGGCATTTAACGGTTCACATTCCCCAGATAGATATTTAGATCCGACCAAATGCACCACTGAGGGGGTGAATTTGAAAGACTTAATTAAGTAAACTTTGTTTAATTAGTGATTATAATGTGGGCTGTGGCTGGCGGCACTGCAATGCCAGCACAACCCGTGGCACGGAGGAGGTGCGAGCACCTAGCACTCCATTCTTTCCAAAAATCAGTTGAATATTCTGGTTCCCCGGTGGGGAACGTATCAGATATTAAGCTGATAAGAACAGACACTACACTTTGATCTTAGCCATCGAGGCCGAGAAGCGATAACAACTCGAATCTCCTCGCATTCATTTATTCTAATAGAGCTCACAAGTCACTCTCTGCTTGACACCTGCCGTTGCGCCTCCCATCTAGAGACACTCTCGAGAAACAACTCGCTCCTTATCTCCCTGCGCTGATAACAAGCATTCTAATTTAATTATATTAAAGCTAGCCGCTCTGACCCGCCTGCGACGGAACCTCGCTTTTTCTTTAATGAAAATGGATAGAAATTGTTATCTAATTAAATTTTTGTTTTTTCCTTAGAGAAGGGATTGGATAAAGACAGACACACGGACACTCCGTCGGTAATCTAGCAATTTCCTTGAAGACCAGAGATGTTATATGGGCTTTCCATAATAATTTTGAATCAAGGGTTAGTCCTAAATATTTCACTTTGGTAAGTTTTTTGCCCCAATTCTAACTGATGGGATTGGAGGGATTTGCCGTTTTGAAAATAAACACACTGAAGATTTTGAGTATGAGATGGATAAGTTGTTGCTGTTGAAACATTCAATTGAAGTATTAATGGCCATGTCTATATTTTTATAATAAAATTCCTTCAGGGGTTCCGCTGTTGTTCGGCGGGATTTAGGGAATTGTCGGAAGATGCAATCAAACCACCAATTCATATCATGTAAGGGAACAAATAGATCCTTAGTTTTGTTTATTATTTTTATTCATTTTTACTTTTTAATTTTCATGATAAGAATAAGCCATAGGGCGTGAGAGTGGAGGGGGGGCAAGTGCCTCCCCGAACGGGCCACGCGCTGAGCGTGAGCGAAGGAGGTAGTTGAGTGCGAGTCAGCAGTGTGATAGGGTATGCCTTTGGGCCCGATCAATGAGTTTAACGCTTTAAGGCGGATAATTAAACCAAGAACCGTCACCGTATACTCAAGAGAGAATATCTGCACTGGCAGGAGAAGATCGACGACGCGACGGTGACCAGCGGACCCACCACCCTAGAGATGCTGTAACAATTTTTATTCTATTATTTTGTTTTTTCTGCTAGATAATAAAACCTTTATTAAAATATTCTCTAATTTTTGGCACCAAAAAACCCCACTCCCATCTCCACTGGGCTGGAGGGTGGACACTAAATAAAACGTAATAATCAGAGACAATTTTATTGGTTAACGAGGATGCATTCTGTTTGTTTCAGCCGAAAATAGGCGGCGGCTACCTGGCGTAAGCCTCTGTCAGGTCACCGCACATTGAACGCAGTTGCCTCTGTTGCAAACATGTCATTTGAAATGGAGGAACTTGATTTAGATTCCGAGTCCGATTCGGAAATGCAAAATACTCTTTTACTGTAAAAGACGAAGTAAATCTATATGGAAAAATAAATATTTGAAAAGAAGACAAACACATGGGGAGTTTTGTTTGTCATCAGAAGTTCCTGAAAAAGAGTTTAAATATTCATACAGACTGAACAGAGTTCAGTTTGATGATCTTGGACTAATTGGATTAGATGTCCCATACTATTAAAAGCTAATAAATAAAATAAAAATAAATAAAAGTTAAATTTTAGTTAAAAAGCTCGGAGAGGCGACAGAGGACGTAGGAAACTGTGTTGCTACCACAACCAGACAGAGGCTCTGCAGAGTTATTCCTATGCTTCGTCTGCCCTCTGTCCAATA